>JALPQI010009087.1:0-40399 GCA_025490895.1 Thaumatotibia leucotreta
CCCGAAAATTGAGTGTGATGCGGATCTGGTCTGTCCAGTGCATGGGGCTCCTTCCTCTCGGCCTTTTCCGGAATTATCCGGATATCTGCCCTTTTTTAGATCCTGATCCAGCGCCTGTTCGGATCTGGATGTTTCAGGCCCTACGGATCCATAAAATATGTATTTAATTATCAATAAATAAAGTGTATGTGTAGGCTTACGACGATATACTTTTTAGCTAAAATTGGTGGTCATTGGTTTATCTTTCACTTGAAAACTAGATCTTTGTTGGTGCTCCAAGCCCAAAAGGCTGGCGGCACCTCTCCTCTTGTAGAGTGAAGGCTGGGGAGATGTTCCTTTTTTACAGTCTTCAATGTTGTACCCGAGTATTTTACCACGTGCGAGTTTCCAGTAGCTCGATCTTTGACGCCGCGCCGGGGAGGGACGCTCGGCTTTAGCCCTGAGCGGAGCTCGGCCTTTGGCCTTCGCAAGGGATCGAAACGAATAATCGAGCCTGCGGCCGTCGGATTCGTAATTACAGTAACACTAATCCATTGTGTAGTGTGGGGACGTTGGGCTCTGGCAGCTTGGCCTTCAGCCTCGTGAGCTCGCGCGCCCTTGTAGGACGCTTAACGCCCTCGGCCCTAAGTGGAGTTCGGCTTTCGGCCTTCGCAAGGGATCCAAACGAATTGGAGGGCCGGCCGCAGATTGTCACACTAAGCCATTGTGTAGCATGGAAGCGCTTTCTGGCAGCTCGGCCTGCGACCTTGCAAGCTGGCGCGCCTCTGTGGGATGCTCTGGGCCTTCAGCCCTTTGCGGAGCTCGGCATTCGTGGCTTCGAAACTTCGCCTTCGTGCCTTCGGCCTTCAACCTTGGCTTGCTTAGATACTGAGATGTCGTTTGGCATTCAAAATTTCTGTTTTCTCGCAGCTCGGCCTTCGACCTCGCGAGCTGGCGCGCCTCTGTGGCCTTCAGCCCTATGCGGAGCTTGGCCTTCGCGGCCTCGAAACTTCGCCTTCGGGCCTTCGTTCCTCAAGCTCGGCTTGTTTAGATCTTTTCTCGCAGCTCGGCCTTCGGCCTTGCGTGTGGCGCCTGCGGCACTGAGCACTGAAATCGTGAAGCTCCGGGCCTTCGGCTTTCACGGGCTTAACGTCCTCAGGCTCGGCCTATTTACATACTAGGGCAGATGTTAGATCTTATTGTGATTAACAACGTTAAAATTTTAAAATATGTACGTTTATATGGAGAATTTTGTCGTTATAAAACATGGCTATCAAATTTTTGCATATTCAAATGTTACTAAAACGTAAATTGGACAACTATTATTTCAGCGTTAACTCTATAAAATGTAAACTGGACTCAACTATTTTTTCATCGTTAACTCTAAATAACTTAATCTTAGAAAACCATTCATTTATTTGCAAGAAATCCGTATTATCTGAACTATCCGGATCCGCTGCTTCTCGATATCCAAACCAAACCATCCGGATCCTGAAAATCCACGTATCTTGAAAACCTTAGTTGAGAGCCATAGAAGAACTGAAGGCACCAACGTAGTTCAAAAAATCGCTTAACTGAAGGTCGACTACCAACATGATGGAACAATGACCTTGTAAAGATAGGTGGAATCCGTTGGATGTGGGCGGCGCACTATTTATCCTTATGGCATGCTAAGGTAGGGAGTTTGGGGGCCCTAATGTCCATGGGCAGATAATAATGATACGATAACGATGATGAATACTAGTCCAAAGTTGTTGGAAATATGATGTTAGAAGTTAGAACATGATGGGAACTGAAAACAAAAAAATTGATTATTCTATTGATCTGATGGTGGATAAGGTGGTCAGTGGTGGTGTTTAATGAACATTTATATTGTATTTATCTCAATCATAACATTCATAACAAATGATACGATCGAATTCAGCTTTTTTATTTACGTGACCTTCACGCCGATTTCACGCCGAAATCACGCCGCCGACTTTTTGGCAAACGCCGCCGCCGATGATTTTTAAGTCGGCGCACACGTCTAACATCCACATAAGTCCGTAAAATTTATAAAATGTATTTTGGATTTTGGCGTGATTTCTGTATGAAACGAAGTTTTTCTATTGTTATTTTATGTTACACAAATAAATATTCAATAGGAAGTAAATGCGCTTATATTTATTTAGTGATAGTGCGTACTCTATTAGTCTAGGGCGTTTGTTTATTGTATGAAAGATGTAGAGCCATTTTAAATGATTGGTTTTGTTTGGTTCATTGTGTTTATTGCTTGGGCATTTTGAGCATTTTAAAAGTTTAATGCAGCGGAATAAAATGGATTCTCATACATTTATTTTAATCTTAGGAGTAAAATGACCAGAGCTTTAACTTATGTTTTTGAAAAAAACAAAATGAACTTTTCGTCTTCAATTTATGAATAAAATGCGGCCTTTTACCAGCATGTTTGAGAAAAAACTATTTAGTCATAATGTGTACTTGACATCTTATCTATCAAACAAAAAGTCAGGAATACCGGTATTAAATAGAGGTATTTAATATTGTTAATAGTGAATATATAGTAAGACAAAAGCGGAATGACAGCATTACCTCTCATTCGAATACAGGTATTGTTTTTTTAGCGGTAATCGTTTGACAGTTCTAATAGGGGTATTCAATAAAACCGGTTGTGCAATCCCTGGTCCCATGTCGTTACCGTTGTGACGTTTCAGAAATAACCAACCGTTGGTACATAACGATGTTTGTAAATTAATACAACTCGCTATTGCTTAAATCGTGATCATCCTAAATTTAAGATATATTTTGTACCTGTATCTTAATCGCGCTACACCTCTCGGGTACAGTCGACAAAGCTACTAGCTTTTGCCGTTGTCTCTGTCCGCATTTAAATTATTCTTCAAGCTGTGAATTACCAGACATAAATTCTTAGGATACCACATGATTCCCGACATCATTATCATCATCCTATACTATGTACTGCTTTTACTCATAAAAATAAGTGCTGAATATCGATTTTACTGATGCCTATGTGATATTAGCTACCAACTATCCTACTAATAATGGCAATGTATTCCAGACATACGTAGCTAACATACTGCTGGCAGTGAACCCGTACCGCGACCTGCCGGACATGTACTCGTCTGCCACCATCAAGCGCTACCACGGCAGGTCGCTGGGCGAGCTCCCGCCGCACGTCTTTGCTATCGGTCAGTATTGTAGACATACGTGAACATACTGCTGGCAGTGAACCCGTACCGCGACCTGCCGGACATGTACTCGTCTGCCACCATCAAGCGCTACCACGGCAGGTCGCTGGGCGAGCTCCCGCCGCACGTCTTTGCTATCGGTCAGTATTGTAGACATACGTGAACATACTGCTGGCAGTGAACCCGTACCGCGACCTGCCGGACATGTACTCGTCTGCCACCATCAAGCGCTACCACGGCAGGTCGCTGGGCGAGCTCCCGCCGCACGTCTTTGCTATCGGTCAGTATTGCAGACATACGTGAACATACTGCTGGCAGTGAACCCGTACCGCGACCTGCCGGACATGTACTCGTCTGCCACCATCAAGCGCTACCACGGCAGGTCGCTGGGCGAGCTCCCGCCGCACGTCTTTGCTATCGGTCAGTATTGCAGACATACGTGAACATACTGCTGGCAGTGAACCCGTACCGCGACCTGCCGGACATGTACTCGTCTGCCACCATCAAGCGCTACCACGGCAGGTCGCTGGGCGAGCTCCCCGCCGCACGTCTTTGCTATCGGTCAGTATTGCAGACATACGTGAACATACTGCTGGCAGTGAACCCGTACCGCGACCTGCCGGACATGTACTCGTCTGCCACCATCAAGCGCTACCACGGCAGGTCGCTGGGCGAGCTCCCGCCGCACGTCTTTGCTATCGGTCAGTATTGCAGACATACGTGAACATACTGCTGGCAGTGAACCCGTACCGCGACCTGCCGGACATGTACTCGTCTGCCACCATCAAGCGCTACCACGGCAGGTCGCTGGGCGAGCTCCCGCCGCACGTCTTTGCTATCGGTCAGTATTGCAGACATACGTGAACATACTGCTGGCAGTGAACCCGTACCGCGACCTGCCGGACATGTACTCGTCTGCCACCATCAAGCGCTACCACGGCAGGTCGCTGGGCGAGCTCCCGCCGCACGTCTTTGCTATCGGTCAGTATTGCAGACATACGTGAACATACTGCTGGCAGTGAACCCGTACCGCGACCTGCCGGACATGTACTCGTCTGCCACCATCAAGCGCTACCACGGCAGGTCGCTGGGCGAGCTCCCGCCGCACGTCTTTGCTATCGGTCAGTATTGCAGACATACGTGAACATACTGCTGGCAGTGAACCCGTACCGCGACCTGCCGGACATGTACTCGTCTGCCACCATCAAGCGCTACCACGGCAGGTCGCTGGGCGAGCTCCCGCCGCACGTCTTTGCTATCGGTCAGTATTGCAGACATACGTGAACATACTGCTGGCAGTGAACCCGTACCGCGACCTGCCGGACATGTACTCGTCTGCCACCATCAAGCGCTACCACGGCAGGTCGCTGGGCGAGCTCCCGCCGCACGTCTTTGCTATCGGTCAGTATTGCAGACATACGTGAACATACTGCTGGCAGTGAACCCGTACCGCGACCTGCCGGACATGTACTCGTCTGTATTTCTACCATGTCGCTTCTCCAATAGTACAATGTTCTATGATATATTTGTCGGGGTAATTAAATCTCGTCTTTGTCAGCCTCCGTAGTGACTGCAAGCTGGGGGATCCGGGTTCGAATCCTAGCGAGGGCCATTATTTGTGTATTTATTTATCACAAATATATGTTCCTTTGTCATGGCTGTCTATGTATTTAAGTATCTATTATATATATCGTCACCTGGTACCCATATAACAAGCCTTAATTGAGCTTACCGTGGGACCTTTCCATTTGACATGTTCAAATTTCAAGATAGTAAATCGGCAATATAGAACCTTGTAATATTTGGGGCATCTATGAGTACGGCCGCGAAAAATTGTACAGTAACAGTCGTGAATTTGTAACACACGGTAACATACGTGAAGTAGGTAACACTAGTGAACTCTCTTAGGCTTATTACACATGGTTAAGAAAAATCCTAAAAAATACCAGGTTTTTTATTGTAAAAATAAATGAGAAGTGGGCATAAGTTAATACAATGCAAATGTAATAAAACAATATGTAATCATAATGAACTGTTTATTTTATTAAAATATTAAGTATTCATATGACCAAAAACAGTACCAGTAGTGCAGTAATAATCAGTCATCCTACCTTCTTTGGTATCTACGAGATCAACATTCTTGTTATTGTTTATGACTATTTCAGTCTCATCACATTGTATTATAGAATTTTCTTCGACATTTTCATGTGCGTTGTCACCATTGCTTTTCACCATCTTTACTTCCATATTTTTTTTCTTTTTTGGGATTAGTGGCTCGTCATCTGGGGTATCATGTAATGAAAACTCATCGTCATTTTCTGTCCTGCTTGCATTGGAATGTTGGATTTTGCAGTGTACACTACTCTTAACAATCGATCACGAATGTTACGTAACACATATGGTAACACACGTATCATTCGTGAATCAATAACACATGCAGACATAACCTAAACAGCAGTTTTCGTCATGGGTTTTGAAGTAGTAGGACCCCGAAGAGTTTGATTGTTGAAAGAAATTGTCTATAAACACACATAAAATAAATGATATAGTAAATCTGCATTCTTACCTTGCATATTCTCGCTGAAAAATATTAAAACTTCCCGAGACAAAAGCGTCGATCACCTTGAAGAGCACTATCACAGAAAACAAAGTGGCGATTTCTTTCTTCAAGTTGCACAACTTGAAGGTGGTGTTGCAGTTATTAAAAAAATATCGTCGTTACCCGGAAATTCTGATAGTTTCGTAGTATTTGAGGTAACTTACGTGAGGTATCATTCGGGATTGAAAAATGAGACACGATATTTTAATAAGTTTTGTATTTATTTTCATTGTTTTTAATTTAAATAATTTAAATTGTATCATTGCAAATTAAAACATTAATTTAGAAATGCCAAAAAGATTACAGGTTCCAAAAAACAATTGTGCATTTTCATGACCTCAAATTATGAGATGTCTTAGGTAGGACACACGATTTTTGTATGGAAACGGAAATTAACACTTTCAAAAAAAATACAAAGTGTTAGTAAAATTGCAAACAAAATGAATTTAATAACTTTTCTGAATAAAATCATTAGTTTGCGCACCAAAATCCACTAACGACTATCATTAAGTAAGATAACATTATTGAGATATAGTACTCTATATTAATGGGACAGTTTCTTTTTTTCAAATGTACAATAATTGGCGGCCGTACTCCTATATGTAAGACAAATACCGTGACGCGTAAACACGTTAATAATCGATATGATAAAACCCAATTTTCGTCACCCGCCCGTCAAGTTTATTGCTATGATATTATGATTACAAATGTCGATTATTGGACTATGTCGGGCATTGGCTCCTCAACGATAGTAAGAATTCATTCAAACATCTGCTCAACATATTTTCGGCAAAAAAAAACAATTATAGGTATTTTTACCGGCTCCGTTTGGCAGTAGCGCTTGCAAACTTCTGATAGAACCCTTTTGCTCTAAAACATCACATTTTAGGTGAAGGTCGTGCTTAGAGACACGCAATACTGACGTCAGAAACACCGCATTATTGTCGCTTTGTCCAAAACTCGACCTTTATGTTTTGAATAGAGTCATCGACAAATGTAATAGGCGTCTTGGTTATATAACGGCAAAGTGCCAAGAATCTTGAATGCATACCTACGAATAACTGTATTCAGCTGATGGTATCGATATTTTTATGTAGCCTTTTAAGTAATTTTTCGTTTTGATATAAGCTGGTGCATTTGAGACCCGCCAATCACATTAGCGCAGCGAGCATAGCAAGTCGCTGCTGCTATTGCCATGCTGCTTAGACATCATTGGAAGATATCAAACGCAACCGCATAGCATAGTTTTGGAGGGTATTCTATTGTTGCTCTTACATTCGATGTTATTTCTGTGATATAACGTTATAAAACAAAGTCTAAGAAGGACTTGTTGCCATATCGATAGAGGCGTGTGCAGATATTTTTGAGCGCTCTCGACGCTACGATATATCTGATGGGGATTTTATAGTGTTGATTGTCCACTTGCACTATCGATTCGATAAGTCGAGACGTTTAAAAGTTCCTAGTACCAGTCATAAATTATGTATGATTTATTGTTGATTGATGGATCAGCATCCATAACGCTATTGAAATGCATTCTGTTAGCGTTATGACATGACAGACTGTAATTACAATTGCTAATACTATGTCTATTAGTTTTATCCGGTGAATCGCAATTGAACGTAATTTATCCGTTTTAACACGCGATTTGTGTAAGTACCTAATCTAATAAGCGGAATAATTGGAACATCCTTACATTAAACTGCTTTTCCTTCAATATTCTGCGATTCAATTCATGGGCATCTTATTTATATTTGAAAATCAGGGATAATACACCCCTGGGGTTGCAAGCGCCCATAGGCTACGGTGACTGCTTTCCATCAGGCGGGCCGTATGCTTGTTTGCCACCGACGTGGTATAAAAAAAAAAAAAAAAGATAATAGCTTTCGATATTGTTCATTTGTTACTAGGTTTATTCTTAGTAAGTTTATTTTGGCATTATGCTGGCAGTTGGACATCGTCTGTAGTAACGCATTTAACCTCGTAAGACCCATTCTGTTTTTAGGACAAGTAAAATAATAACACACTGTCTTAAAAAAAGGCATATTATTTTTTATTATGGCACCTACAAAATAAAATCAAAAATTCTTTGAAAAATATGGCGTTATGGGTAAATTTTGCTGTCCTAAAAATAAAACGTTGGGCCTTACGAGGTTAAAGACATCAGTATCATTAAAACTAAACACTTTCATTTTAGCAGCTGTTCTGTTCTATTACTATTATGTGTTTCGATGAAATTAATTGTTAATTTATTGTTCGAGATCCCGGGTTCCAAATGTTCAAATCTTGGCAATATATTTGTGAGATGAGCGCGGATATTTGTTTCTGAGTTATGGGTCTTTCTATGTATGTATTTATCTTTATATCCGCGTATGGCCCACCATAGTTACTTTTTAGGGTTCCGTAGCCAAAATGGCAAAAACGGAACCCTTATAGATTCGTCATGTCCGTCTGTCCGTCTGTCCGTCTGTCACAGCCAATTTACTCGGAAACTATAAATGCTACAGTAACGAAATTTGGTAAGGATATGTGTTGTATGAACCGCTACAGGAATGTGATACTAAATTGTAAAAAAAACCATTGGGGTGGGGGCCCTCCATACATGTAACTGAGGGATAGAATTATTTTTTTAGTTGTACATAAGCGTGTGGGGTATTAATAGAAAGGTCTTTGAAAATGATATGAAGGTTTATACATCACATTTTTATTTAAGCAAATCGTTTTCGAGATATTAGGTCTCAAAGTCTGAAAAATGTGTCCCCCCCCCCTCTATTTTTTAAACTACGCGATATAAAATTCTGAAAAAAATATATGTTATGCACAATAATAAACTCTATCAACGATTTTTGGTTTGATAAAATTATCTCCTATAGTTTTTGAGGTAGGTTGATTTAACTGTATTTTTTAATAATAAATTGATGTACGGAACCCTTTGCGCGCGAGTCCGACTCGCACTTGGCCGGTTTTTCGATTTTAAATTTGAATCTTGTTCTCTGTATGTAAATTGGTAAGAATTTAATTTGTTCCAAAAATCAATCATCAAATCATCATCAGCCTATGATAATCCACTGCTGGACGTAGGCCTCTCCTATTAACTATGCGTACAAACGCATTTGGAGGTAAATGCCCATAATCGCCACACTGGGCAAGCGGATTGGCGATCGCAGTAATGTGTCCACTATTGATGACGCTGCTGCCCATCATCAATCTTTTATCAAATATTGGTCAGTGACACTTCAATCTCTTAGTCGACTCTTAGGACTAAGGGATTGAAGTGTCGACTTAAAAATAAATGACACAAAAAACATTGTACTTTAATTGGTTTATGAAAGATTCAAATTGGATTGCAACAACTATGTGTACTGTAATGTACATTGGTTCTTACGAGGATAAGTATGTGTATCTTCGCCGAGTGCCAACAATACAAGCGTTACTTAGTTTGAGAAATAGTCCCCGAATATTGATTGAAATATTGATATTAACTAACCTATTGCCGCAAATATATCGCTCTTTCGCTGTCGAGACCCTGGGGCCGTGGTGCTCAGACGCCCGAAAACTTGTAGCTCAGCTATCCAAAAAAATGTTTGAGGTCACCGGGGATCCCAAGCTGGCTCGTTCCTCGCACAACGGATAGATATAACCATCCAAAGGGAGAACGCAGCCAGCATTATGGTAACCCTCCCACAAGGTTCAGATCTCGGTGACCTTAAGGTGGTTCGTTTTTCATACTAATTGATTTATTCAAATATGGGTAAATGGAGCATAGTTTTACAATGAAACCACTTCCATCCACAATCGTTTTGATATTTATTTGCGGCAAATTCTATTTCTGTAATAAAAATGGTCAAATAATAGCTTAAAACACTACTTTATTTTAATACAAATTTGTCAATGTGTGGGTCGGCGGCGACAGTGTCATACACCAATCGTATGTTCGATGTGTGCGTTAAAAAGCGACGTTGCCAGTTGACCACAAATGCTGCGTTGCCGCTCTGTCAAACCGAACGCATGTCGTGGTTTGTTATTTTACTTTGTTCCATCAAACTGCATCAAACAGCTCGTTGCTAATGTTGCCATATAGGTCATATATCCACTCAATAGCCAACCCGCGTACTATTTTATGATATTCCGTATTCGATCGATTTGCTTGATTTTTATATTTTGTATCAGAAGACCATTCATTATAGAAAATATATACATAATAGTTACGTTTACACTACTATAGGGTGGACTTCTTACATTTAATGTTATTAAAATAAATGTGCGTACTAAATGATAGTCGCGTGTAACTGAACGTAAAACCCATTTGGCACGGCAACGTCGGCAACACTAAATTCAAACGTCACTCTTTCTTTCAAAATCATCGACAGTAATTTTGCAGTAATTTGGTTACTTTGGTTTGTATAATCCGAATTGACGCTAAATTAGTAATTACTAACGATTGTTTGAAATATTTTATAGCGTGGCATCTACAGTGATTTACCACAGGATGGAGCCACAAACGCCAAGGAAAGGCTATAAAAAACACCGATACTCGGGCTCGGGAAAAACTCGTAAGCGAAGCCTTGTAGAAATTATACTATATTACGGAGAAATCAAAAAGGTTCAGATCTCGGTGACCTCAACTAAGTAGTTAGTTATTTTTAGCATTTTCATGTATTTATTGTCTTTCTATGTTTTTTATGAAATAAAAACTAACCTATTTGATATGTTTTCAGCCGACAAAGCGTTCCGCGACATGAAGTCACTAAAGCAGTCGCAGTCCATCATCGTGTCGGGAGAGTCCGGTGCCGGCAAAACAGAGTCCACCAAGTACATACTCAAGTATCTGTGCGACCTGTGGGCTAAGGGCGCCGGGCCCGTTGAGCAGAAGATTCTAGACGGTAAGTTCATCCTGGCTCTTTTTATCTTTTTCCTAACTAGTTAGGGGGAAAAGTAAACATTTTTAAGATTTCTCTTTTTAAGCCACTTGTTATGAAAAAAGTCGTTCGATACTCGTGTAAAAACTTCTTTTTAACTCGGGTGATTGTCGCCCTCGTTTCACTCGGGCTCCAACTTTCACCCTGGTCAAAAAAAATTTTTTTGCACTTGTATCGAAATGTACTATTTCATCACACTTGCCTTCTAAGCGCGCCATTGCTTGTATGCATCGCATACTACGAACAAATAAAACATGGAAGCCGCACGCCATCCTAAATTGCCTTTCAAAAACGGTCCTGAATTTTAGTTGACAAGTGTCACCCCCTTTTCAAAGCATCAGGGTAATGAATTTCAATATCAACCTATAAAAACTTAAACCGCCATTTAAAAATAGTTGTGATTGGTCCATCAAAGTTTTGATTGGCGAAATTCATTTTGCATTTGTCAAAGGTGTTGCGCCGAAATATGCGCGGTGTTAAGAAAAGCGCTATGTTCTGCCCATCGTGGCACAATTGAACAATTGTTCTTGGAGGCATTTTTGAGTTAGCGTTAGACGTCCATGTTATACAGTGTGTGGCCTACAACCGGGGTGAAAATTTAAACGATGCATTAATAAGCTGATCAACAATCATTTCCACATATTGTAATATAAAAAAAAAAAATTGTAATTTTTTGTTCATGTATTTTTCATTATTATGGGTTCATTTACTTGAATTAAAAGTTATAAATAACTTATCATTTTTGAATCATTGAAAAATGTACAATTTTTTTTTTAAAACCGTATCAAATTAGTGTAAAAATGCAAACAAAATTATTGTTATGACTTCCTACCTGGTATACTATCAAGATGTCTTGCGACTGACAAGCTACGACATCGTGATGCCAAGATCCAGTACTAAAGGTCCATAGCTTTGAATGACAATATCTCCGAACTTAACCACTTTGAAACACCGGGACCTTTACAGGATTATTGCTGATAGTCTAAGGAGTCACTCATTTCATTTTTCTCCCGTGTTAAAGACCACACACTGTATATGGTCGCAGATCGCATATTATTGCATTTATAATAGTAAGAAGCTTAACATTACCTACCAAATATCAAAGTCATAACTACGTTTCAAGCGTCTTCATACTTTCTGGTCAATTTTGCATAGTAAATTACGTTTTTTCAGTCGTATTCTCTTCTATAATACACTTTTTCTCTTTCAGCCAACCCAATCCTAGAAGCGTTCGGGAACGCGAAAACAACACGAAACAACAACAGCTCCCGTTTCGGCAAGTTCATGGAGGTCCACTTCAGCAACAAATACCAAGTGGTGGGCGGGCACATATCCCACTACCTGCTCGAGAAGTCGAGGATATGCACGCAGAGCGCGGAAGAGAGGAACTACCACGTGTTCTATCTGCTGTGTGCTGGGGCGCCTCAGGAGTTGAGGACCGCGTTAAAGATCACCAAGCCTGATGATTATCATGTAAGTTTGTGACAACCTCTGAAAAAAAAGAAAATAGATCCGCTTTCCCCCTAAGTCCCTAATCCCTCCAGTGATATGACTCTTGACTCTTGTTAGTTAGATTTAAGTTAAATTCGGTGCCTGGTATCCTACCTTTTCACAGAATTCAGTTTTGCCAAATAGCACCACCTTTTCATAGATAATTCCCTTGCCATACCAACATTTATAATTGAAAACAGACAAATAATTAATTATTAATTAAAAATTCATAATTAATAAAAGAAAAATTGCCAACTTTCTTTTTTGAAATATGATAATATGCGAAATGTATGTCTGTAGATGATTTGCCCTTAGATAAATTTACAAAAAACGATGTACGTACGGGGCCAAACAGTACTTAGCCAGGAACCAGATTTCTGCGTAGATGGTTTCTGTCACCCTTCAAACACGACAGATTTGACAATACATTGCGCAGTCGAATAAATTTAATAAAATATACTTATTTCCTTATTCATAAATGTCCCAACAGTCCCATTTCCCAACTTAGCAAGTCAGTAAGTATTGTCTGCCCCTTTCGGTCTCATCAATATGTATACAGTATGTATCACCTCGTAGAGCCAAGAAAGAAACCCATTAATATTTAGATCATACTAAACAACTTTTACTATGGGGCCAAACCCGAATTCACGAAAAAAATTTTGAACACGTTGTATGGGAGAGTATTTTTTTTTCGCATATTCGAATTTGGCCCCATAGTAAAAGTTGTTTAGTATGATCTAAATATTAATGGGTTTCTTTCTTGGCTCTACGAGGTAATACATACTGTATAAGACCGAAAGGGGCAAACAACTTATCAGTGGCTATGTTAGGAGACGCTTATGAATAAGGGTTAATTTTTTAATCAATTTTCAGTACCTCAAGAACGGCTGTACGCAGTACTTCACGACCCCAGAGTCTGACAAGAAGCTGTCAGCCGCGCAGAAGTCTCAGCAGCAACAAGCCAAGGGAGGTCTCCGAGACCCCATCCTGGATGATGTCGAACATTTCCAGGCTCTCCATCAGGTATTGCTTTGCAATGAAATGAAAAATGTTTATTTGTTGAAATCAATTAACTTAATTGAATTACATCTTACGGCCTGTTTCACGATCTCCAGTTAAAGCTATCTGTCAGATAAAAAATAACACTAACTCTTTCCTTCACCTGGAAGAATAAAGAGAGCGTGTTATTTTTATCTGACAGATAGCTTTAACTGGAGATTGTGAAACAGGCCCTTAGTCTAATAGCACATTACACCAAAATGGATGCCACTCAGCATAATTATGCCGATAACTAATATTTGCAGCCATGCCGCTGATTTTCAGGCTACCTCAATATACCGAGGGTTGCCTGGTGAAACCCGATAAGTAGAGCAAACCGGTTTTTGAAATACGAACTATATGACACTTACGTGAAGTTGACATTTCAATGAAAAATGATCTCGACTTATCGGGTTTCACCACGCAACCCTCGATACACACCTCGGCCGTTAAATGGAAAAGCCTCGGATCACATGTTTGTCGGCCTCGGCCTACAATTACACGTTATCCGAGACATTTCCCACTTAAACGGCCTTGGTATGTATGTAATCTAATTTGTTAGTTTAACCCTTCGTCTGTGTTTGATAAGGATCCGTACAACAGATATTGAACTCAAAAAAATTGATAATTTGAATTAAAAATCCATTGTACTGATCCTTAGCAACCACAGACGAAGGGTTAAAAGTTTAAAATCTTTTCTTACAGGCCCTAACACGCGTCGGACTATCAGACGCGGAAAAGAAATCCGTATACTCCGTGGTAGCGGCCGTCCTTCACCTCGGCAACGTACAATTCGAAGAGGAAGGCGGTGCCAGGGGCGGCTGTCACGTGACACCCACGTCCGAGACTTGTCTCGCTACTGCGGCCTCCTTGCTCGGCGTGGATAGTGGCGAGCTGAGGATGGCCCTCGTGTCGAGACTCATGCAGAGCTCTAGAGGAGGCATGAAGGGGACCGCTATCATGTAAGTGGGGTCAATGACCTCGGCAAGGATAGCCAGGGGCGGCTGTCACGTGACACCCACGTCCGAGACTTCTCTCGCTACTGCGGCCTCCTTGCTCGGCGTGGATAGTGGCGAGCTGAGGATGGCCCTCGTGTCGAGACTCATGCAGAGCTCTAGAGGAGGCATGAAGGGGACCGCTATCATGTAAGTGGGGTCAATGACCTCGGCAAGGATAGCCAGGGGCGGCTGTCACGTGACACCCACGACCGAGACTTCTCTCGCTACTGCGGCCTCCTTGCTCGGCGTGGATAGTGGCGAGCTGAGGATGGCCCTCGTGTCGAGACTCATGCAGAGCTCTAGAGGAGGCATGAAGGGGACCGCTATCATGTAAGTGGGGTCAATGACCTCGGCAAGGATAGCCAGGGGCGGCTGTCACGTGACACCCACGTCCGAGACTTCTCTCGCTACTGCGGCCTCCTTGCTCGGCGTGGATAGTGGCGAGCTGAGGATGGCCCTCGTGTCGAGACTCATGCAGAGCTCTAGAGGAGGCATGAAGGGGACCGCTATCATGTAAGTGGGGTCAATGACCTCGGCAAGGATAGCCAGGGGCGGCTGTCACGTGACACCCACGTCCGAGACTTCTCTCGCTACTGCGGCCTCCTTGCTCGGCGTGGATAGTGGCGAGCTGAGGATGGCCCTCGTGTCGAGACTCATGCAGAGCTCTAGAGGAGGCATGAAGGGGACCGCTATCATGTAAGTGGGGTCAATGACCTCGGCAAGGATAGCCAGGGGCGGCTGTCACGTGACACCCACGTCCGAGACTTCTCTCGCTACTGCGGCCTCCTTGCTCGGCGTGGATAGTGGCGAGCTGAGGATGGCCCTCGTGTCGAGACTCATGCAGAGCTCTAGAGGAGGCATGAAGGGGACCGCTATCATGTAAGTGGGGTCAATGACCTCGGCAAGGATAGCCAGGGGCGGCTGTCACGTGACACCCACGTCCGAGACTTCTCTCGCTACTGCGGCCTCCTTGCTCGGCGTGGATAGTGGCGAGCTGAGGATGGCCCTCGTGTCGAGACTCATGCAGAGCTCTAGAGGAGGCATGAAGGGGACCGCTATCATGTAAGTGGGGTCAATGACCTCGGCAAGGATAGCCAGGGGCGGCTGTCACGTGACACCCACGTCCGAGACTTCTCTCGCTACTGCGGCCTCCTTGCTCGGCGTGGATAGTGGCGAGCTGAGGATGGCCCTCGTGTCGAGACTCATGCAGAGCTCTAGAGGAGGCATGAAGGGGACCGCTATCATGTAAGTGGGGTCAATGACCTCGGCAAGGATAGCCAGGGGCGGCTGTCACGTGACACCCACGTCCGAGACTTCTCTCGCTACTGCGGCCTCCTTGCTCGGCGTGGATAGTGGCGAGCTGAGGATGGCCCTCGTGTCGAGACTCATGCAGAGCTCTAGAGGAGGCATGAAGGGGACCGCTATCATGTAAGTGGGGTCAATGACCTCGGCAAGGATAGCCAGGGGCGGCTGTCACGTGACACCCACGTCCGAGACTTCTCTCGCTACTGCGGCCTCCTTGCTCGGCGTGGATAGTGGCGAGCTGAGGATGGCCCTCGTGTCGAGACTCATGCAGAGCTCTAGAGGAGGCATGAAGGGGACCGCTATCATGTAAGTGGGGTCAATGACCTCGGCAAGGATAGCCAGGGGCGGCTGTCACGTGACACCCACGTCCGAGACTTCTCTCGCTACTGCGGCCTCCTTGCTCGGCGTGGATAGTGGCGAGCTGAGGATGGCCCTCGTGTCGAGACTCATGCAGAGCTCTAGAGGAGGCATGAAGGGGACCGCTATCATGTAAGTGGGGTCAATGACCTCGGCAAGGATAGCCAGGGGCGGCTGTCACGTGACACCCACGTCCGAGACTTCTCTCGCTACTGCGGCCTCCTTGCTCGGCGTGGATAGTGGCGAGCTGAGGATGGCCCTCGTGTCGAGACTCATGCAGAGCTCTAGAGGAGGCATGAAGGGGACCGCTATCATGTAAGTGGGGTCAATGACCTCGGCAAGGATAGCCAGGGGCGGCTGTCACGTGACACCCACGTCCGAGACTTCTCTCGCTACTGCGGCCTCCTTGCTCGGCGTGGATAGTGGCGAGCTGAGGATGGCCCTCGTGTCGAGACTCATGCAGAGCTCTAGAGGAGGCATGAAGGGGACCGCTATCATGTAAGTGGGGTCAATGACCTCGGCAAGGATAGCCAGGGGCGGCTGTCACGTGACACCCACGTCCGAGACTTCTCTCGCTACTGCGGCCTCCTTGCTCGGCGTGGATAGTGGCGAGCTGAGGATGGCCCTCGTGTCGAGACTCATGCAGAGCTCTAGAGGAGGCATGAAGGGGACCGCTATCATGTAAGTGGGGTCAATGACCTCGGCAAGGATAGCCAGGGGCGGCTGTCACGTGACACCCACGTCCGAGACTTGTCTCGCTACTGCGGCCTCCTTGCTCGGCGTGGATAGTGGCGAGCTGAGGATGGCCCTCGTGTCGAGACTCATGCAGAGCTCTAGAGGAGGCATGAAGGGGACCGCTATCATGTAAGTGGGGTCAATGACCTCGGCAAGGATAGCCAGGGGCGGCTGTCACGTGACACCCACGTCCGAGACTTCTCTCGCTACTGCGGCCTCCTTGCTCGGCGTGGATAGTGGCGAGCTGAGGATGGCCCTCGTGTCGAGACTCATGCAGAGCTCTAGAGGAGGCATGAAGGGGACCGCTATCATGTAAGTGGGGTCAATGACCTCGGCAAGGATAGCCAGGGGCGGCTGTCACGTGACACCCACGTCCGAGACTTCTCTCGCTACTGCGGCCTCCTTGCTCGGCGTGGATAGTGGCGAGCTGAGGATGGCCCTCGTGTCGAGACTCATGCAGAGCTCTAGAGGAGGCATGAAGGGGACCGCTATCATGTAAGTGGGGTCAATGACCTCGGCAAGGATAGCCAGGGGCGGCTGTCACGTGACACCCACGTCCGAGACTTCTCTCGCTACTGCGGCCTCCTTGCTCGGCGTGGATAGTGGCGAGCTGAGGATGGCCCTCGTGTCGAGACTCATGCAGAGCTCTAGAGGAGGCATGAAGGGGACCGCTATCATGTAAGTGGGGTCAATGACCTCGGCAAGGATAGCCAGGGGCGGCTGTCACGTGACACCCACGTCCGAGACTTCTCTCGCTACTGCGGCCTCCTTGCTCGGCGTGGATAGTGGCGAGCTGAGGATGGCCCTCGTGTCGAGACTCATGCAGAGCTCTAGAGGAGGCATGAAGGGGACCGCTATCATGTAAGTGGGGTCAATGACCTCGGCAAGGATAGCCAGGGGCGGCTGTCACGTGACACCCACGTCCGAGACTTCTCTCGCTACTGCGGCCTCCTTGCTCGGCGTGGATAGTGGCGAGCTGAGGATGGCCCTCGTGTCGAGACTCATGCAGAGCTCTAGAGGAGGCATGAAGGGGACCGCTATCATGTAAGTGGGGTCAATGACCTCGGCAAGGATAGCCAGGGGCGGCTGTCACGTGACACCCACGTCCGAGACTTCTCTCGCTACTGCGGCCTCCTTGCTCGGCGTGGATAGTGGCGAGCTGAGGATGGCCCTCGTGTCGAGACTCATGCAGAGCTCTAGAGGAGGCATGAAGGGGACCGCTATCATGTAAGTGGGGTCAATGACCTCGGCAAGGATAGCCAGGGGCGGCTGTCACGTGACACCCACGTCCGAGACTTCTCTCGCTACTGCGGCCTCCTTGCTCGGCGTGGATAGTGGCGAGCTGAGGATGGCCCTCGTGTCGAGACTCATGCAGAGCTCTAGAGGAGGCATGAAGGGGACCGCTATCATGTAAGTGGGGTCAATGACCTCGGCAAGGATAGCCAGGGGCGGCTGTCACGTGACACCCACGTCCGAGACTTCTCTCGCTACTGCGGCCTCCTTGCTCGGCGTGGATAGTGGCGAGCTGAGGATGGCCCTCGTGTCGAGACTCATGCAGAGCTCTAGAGGAGGCATGAAGGGGACCGCTATCATGTAAGTGGGGTCAATGACCTCGGCAAGGAAGGAGCCAGGGGGACATTTACAATAGTATATTACATGCCAAGGCCGTTTAAGTGGGAAATGTCTGATCAACATTTGATCCGAGGCTTTCTCATTTAACGGTCGAGGTGTGTATAGTTGTATACTATTTTTCTGCTCAACGCTCAGGCGGCAACTTAGCTTAGCGCAGCGGCCGGTAATGTGCCATTTGCCAGCCGAAGGGCAGAAAAATGATTATATTGACATTCTATTGGCGATAACTTAAGTTGGGGAGTAATATTCGTCGAAACTATTTTCGGCCAATAATTTAGAAAACCGGTAAATCTATTATGCCGTGTGGTGATGGCAGTGAGAATACATTTGTCACTACCCTAACTCCTCCTGCGGGTGTCGTAAAAGTCGACTAAGGGATTGAAGTGTCACTGACCATTATTTGACAAAAGATGGATGATGGACAGCAGCATCATGAATCATAGTGGACACATTACTACTGAGATTGCCAACCCGCTTGCCCAGCGTGGCGATTATGGGCATTTACCTCCTAATGTGTCCTGTATACATGTCGACGCTTACCATGAACAACATTGTATTCCAAATAAGTACGCGCTTGCAATTAGAATTCAAATTACGACAAGATGTTTAGACAAAGATGCAGCGTTGTTCATAATAAGCGTCGATTATAGGCTGAGGAGAGGCCTTTTTCCAGTAGTGGAATGACTGATGATATGATAAGTCTATTTAGCAGTATAGTTTTCTAGTTAAATACCTAATGTTTTGTATTCAGGGTGCCACTGAAGACCTACGAAGCAGTGTCCGCGCGTGATGCGCTAGCTAAAGCGGTGTACAGCCGTCTCTTCGACTACATCGTACATCGGATCAATGCCTCCATTCCTTTCCAGGCTTCCGCTTACTATATTGGAGTACTCGACATTGCTGGCTTCGGTGAGACGATATTCAAACTCATAGATATTTTTTTATAGGATAACTTTCCTTAGGGCTGATTTTTCATCACCAAATATGTCTATCCGTCAGTTAAAATTATCACCATCCTTTACTCAAATCATCAGTTGAAAAAGGACAGAGCTAACATTTATTTGACAGGTACTGTTAACTGGGTATTGAAAAATCAGTCCTTATTGAACAAAATAAATCAATTCCCAAATCAAAATTCGCAACGCAGGCAAATTTCGTCAGATAGGTTATCTGGGTGTTTAGACTAGTTGCCAATCGCTAAGGCTTAATCGTCAATCGTAATCGAAAGGCAGCTAACTGTCTTTGTCACACTAATATGAAAGAGTGACAGAGAGGAAAAACTACGATACGCTATTAAACGTTAGCGATTGGCAACTTGGCTAAGCATCCTAGTATAAAAAATATCAAACTTATTCTATTAAAATGTTAACCGCCGTAGTCTGATTCATAAGACAATCTATATCCTGCTCATCTCGCCAGGATGTGATAGACAAAGGTCTGATTTGGTGTATATAGTGGAAAAAAATTGTTCCATTTAAATACAAGCTGATCTGCGTGGTGTAATTTTTTGTGGCGACACGGGTACGCTCGAGGAAAGCATTTACGGCGGTTAAAAGTTTAAAAATACTCCAGCTTATAGGACACCCATGATACTTTGTTCTTGGACGCTTGCAAATAATTCTAATGGGTTTTCATGAGGTTTTTCACCTCAACTAAAAATGTAAAAGGACAGGAAGCAGGTTAAATATATACATTTTGTGGTTTATTTTACACTTATCATTTTATCAAATATAATTTTATTTGTTTCATCCATTTTGAACAATTCACAATATGATACTTATTATTATAATATAATACCCTAATAGCCATGATGACTGGCAAGTCAAATCAGCATCTTTTTTCAAACTGTCAAAACGATCACCACTATGGAATTTTATATGAAATACTCTAAAGTGACGTCACGTTTGAGTACTGCCAAATGACCTACTCTTTTAAGTTCTTTTCGATTTATTAAATAGAAGTTCTGCACAAAAATTACTGCAATCTGCATCTTAGATATATTTTCTTCGTGTATTATGTCGTGCATAATGTTAAATAATTTATTTTATCTACATCCATATCATAAGTTGTCTACAATATGTTTACGGTAAGCAAATAGCCTACTTTAAGAAATCTGTATCTGTGGGTGTATCATAATTTTTACTTTACGATATTGGCAACCGATATCTTAATCACAATTAAATTTCGAACATTCTGTTAAAAAGAAAAATCACACTTTAATTTCGATTATCAAATTAATCGATTTGTAATTTCATTCACATTAAAATTCATATTCCATACATTCTTCTAAATCTCGAATATTGAGAATCGATTTGAGAATCGATATCGACTCAAGACCTTACCTGGTCTATGAATTAAAAAAAACTAATGTCAGTTATTTGTTTTGTTTGAATTGTTTCAAACATCCAACTTTTTTGGACTGTTGACTTGAAAGTTAAATATTATCGAGTTCGTTGTGAAATATTTACACTGAAAAATAAGTTATGACGACGAAGACAGTGATGTTGAAATGTGTGAAACACCACCAGAAATCTGGGACGCCGCTACAACCGTGACCAATAATTTGCTGCCACAAAAATAAACATATATTGTAGAAAACTTATTATATGCATGTAGATAAAGTTATGTATGCAACTGTTCATAATTAGGCATTATGAACCAGTCACATAAAATACTATTAACTATAGTCATCATCCCTATTATATTACATTATCCTGGATAACTCGAAAACAAACGGAAATTTTGAGCATAGAGTTTCATTTTGCATACAAGCCCGTTCTGTCTAATTTCAAATCAAATTAATTTAAAAATATGGTCCCATATTCGTTCATAGTATTCCTTTATGTTCATAATTTTGCTTAAAAAATTGGGTGTAACCTCAACCTAAACAGAGTTTTCATTCTTAATTTAACATAAATCTAATATGTCCTTTAGGAATTATAATAGGTAGGACGTTAATATAGCTGTGGTGTTCCAGAATACTTCCAGATGAACAGCTTCGAGCAGTTCTGCATCAACTACTGCAACGAGAAACTGCAGCAGTTCTTTAACGAGCGCATCCTCAAGAACGAGCAGGAACTCTACAAGCGAGAGGGGCTCGTCGTGCCTGAAGTGCGGTTCAGCGATAACCAGGACTGCATAGGTTTGTGGCTAAATTCACGTACACCCCTGGTCAAAAATATGAAAAAAAACATAGGAATGTATGTAAATCTGAAGTTGCTAAGCATTATTTTTGATCAATAATTGACATCGCGTGCTACCAAATCTGTCAGTATGTGAGTCAATTAGCGGAATTTAAACTATCGTGAGACATAACAACTTTAAATATAATTAAACTCACGTGTATTAAGTCACTACGTGCGAAATGTTTCGGAGAGCTTAGGCAATTATCATAGGTGAATTTAATTATATTTGTAGTCAAATTGGCAGTCCAGAAAAATACGTGATGGAATGCAAAAATATGGTGTACACAGATTTTTTTTTTGTTCTACAAACTTTAGAGAAATTGTAAAAAAACTCGATTACCCATATTTTGTAACCTCTTAGCAATATACTAATCAAAAGTGCTGCATATGTATGGCAAGTTATGATAATTTATTTTAGCCATGGAATAATTCCTAAGACATAACTGTCAAGCATATTACATGTGATTTTAACTACTACCTATATTTATTTGCAGATTTAATTGAAAGCAAGAACCACGGTGTCTTCCATCTCTTGGACGAAGAATCCAAATTGCCTAAGCCCGAGTTCGGCCACTTCACTCACTCCGTACACAAGCAACTAGGGAATAATAATTCTCGGTAAGCCCGTATGAAACATTAATTTCAAAAAATCTAAGCAACTAGTTTTACATTATTTTGAAAGCTGTCGTTCTCTAATATATTGATTGTAAATGTGACTTATTTTCATTAGCACCTTCCGTGCATTCCTACGTAGATTCCAAAGTAAGCATTAGATTTTTTTTTCTAGTTTTCAGTTGGACAACAGATTTAGCAATGCATGTTCATTGATATACCTACAGAAGAATTAAATACCGGAAGTAACTTGTAAAGTGAAAGAACATCTGGGCATTTCACCTTAAAAAAAGAACTAATGTCAATGTCACGGGGTAAAAGATTATCTCAAGTAATTAAAAAAAAATAGACGTATAAGTTGTTTTTTTTTTATTATTTGAAAGATTCGTTTCGTTCTTTGACTTATTTGTTTGTGTACTGTGAAAATCACTTTCGATTTTTTATTTCATTACAAGTTTGAGAAAAGCACTATACAAATCTCGGCGAGAAACAATGTTCCAGGCCGCGTAGGTCTAACTGGCCTCTATTATTACAGGCATGAACATTAATTTTGTTTTCCCAAAATATTTTAAACCTACGGCATTACATTGTAAAGCAAAAATGGTAGAATTGATAGGAATCGTTCTTATAGGCTGAGTGGTATTCCTTAAAATACTGCGAATATCATCTTGTAGAGTAAAGTCGCTTATTACATGTAAATTTTCAGATTGCAGCTACCCCGGTCATCCCGACTGAAAGCGCACCGAACTCTGCGAGACGACGAAGGTTTCCTGCTGAGGCACTTCGCAGGAGCCGTGTGTTACAATACTGTAAGTTATTTGTAATATACTTGATCTGTGAAATAAAGCGTTTATTAGTAAATTATCATTCATTCAGTATTTTTCTCCAAGTCTCGTTTTGCTTAGCTTTCTTTGGAAACCTTACATTGGATCATACTCGTATATTCGACGAAATTCGGTCAGATTTTTTGGCTTGATTCGGTTTATTTTATCTTCTTAACCTTCCATTATAGACATGAAAACAATTTAAATTTTTAATCAACTGTATTATGAAATAGAGTTGAAATTGTCTTTTTACGATACAAAACAACCTAACTACCCAAAAGAATACTCTTTACTAAGTGAAGATAAACTGGATACAGGCACCTATCAGTTGTTTCAACTGCCTGCCTGATAACACACAATAATAATAATAATAATAATAAAAATTCAAGTCAATCGAGCTGGCGACTTCCTCGCACAACGCATCAGTATTGCGATACAGCGAGGAAATGCCGCCAGCATCCTTGGTACAATGTCACATATCTAAAATTGGCCCTTGTGGCAAATTTATTTTATGTATTGTACAGTTTTGAATATCTTCTCGTCCAATATACCTCAGTGTCTCAACTCGGAAGTCTTCGACCAGTGTGTGTTGCCAGTGATTACTTACGGATCTGAAACGTGGTCGTTCACTATGGGGTGTGATCCTCGTTCCGGATCGTACCTGCTATGCTATTCTCTTATTCACACATTCGACGCTGCGTTCGTCAACGAGCTCGACGTCGAGACAGCCTTGTCTAAAATCCTAGCTGTTTGATTTGACATTAGGAATCGAGGCTGTGAGCGAGGTTGTGGGCGAGTTCGTCGCTGTTTTTCGTTAGAGAATACGAAGTTCGTACATTAAACGTCAAACTCTCGACGTGAAACTAGTTCCAGCTCACGCCGCATTCGTCGCCGAGCACTAGTGTCGTTTAAAATACATTAGTGAATACCATTTTTAGGGTCGACGCTGCCGCAGCGCTGACACAGCGCTGACAATAAGGCGGTTTCCTTAGTGAATAACACTGCTGGTCCAACAGATTTCGTTGGCCATTCAACGCGGCAACGCGGCCGGTATAATAGGGCCGGGTACGGTTCGGGATGATATCTTCAGCTAAGTCCTATTGTGTTAGCATGTAGATAATATGACGAAGCTTTTTGCGGACCCCATCATTGATGTGTATGAGACGAAGCCTGTTGCTGATTTATTTCGCGTTTGTTGCCCTCTGACGAAGCCTGTGTTGCAGATGTTTCCTTGAATATTTAAGTTATATGTAATAAAATGAATATATTGGTTTAAATAAATGTATGTATCAAACAAAATATATCCTTTCAGAGCCAATTCATAGAGAAGAACAACGACGCCCTCCACGCGTCCCTCGAGTTTCTAGTCCAAGAGTCCGGCAGCGCGCTCGTGCAGCAGCTGTTCCAGACCACAGACAACAATAACGCCAAGGGCAAGCTCAACTTCATCTCTGTGGGCGCCAAGTTCCAAGCGCAGCTGTCGCAGCTCATGGAGAAGTTGCAGAAGAACGTGAGTTCATACTAGGGCTCTCGGTCGTGTCCGGGTTTCGTGTACCCGTTTCCGTGTACCCGTTTCTTTGCTACCGGGAAACGGGTTTCTTACCCGTTGGAAACGTTTAATTAGGAACCGTGTAATTAAGACACGGATACCCGAGTACCTGTGTCTAATCCGCCCTCAATGTGTAGTGGCAGTGGCAATCTAAAATATAGGTACGATTTTATATTTGGACAAAGTATTGAAACGCATTTAACCTGCAACAAAGAAAATTTCTAGCTGCGTAATTCGTAAAAACTGCGAATTTTTCGGTAGGTATTGTTTTGTTTCAGACTTTTTACTAATAAAAACAAAGGTTTTTCGAACATTCAATTTTAATGGATCCGCAAGACTCAAGCTTGGAAAAGTTTCTAAGTGGATCCGCAGACCCGCGCTTGGAAACGTTTCTAAGTTGGAAACGTTTCTTGGCGTTTCGTGTCGTTCGGGTTCTTAGTACCGCCGGTACTAAGGATACGTGTATACGTGTCTGCGGGTAACACGGATACCGGTAGCCCTAGTTCATATTCATAACTACAGAATAACAAATAACGCCAAGGGCAAGCTCAACTTCATCTCCGTGGGCGCCAAGTTTCAAGCGCAGCTGTCACAGCTCATGGAGAAGTTGCAGAAGAACGTGAATTCATACTCATATTCATAACTACAGATGGAGCATTCCATGAAAACATCTACTTGTCGCTTACGTGTCTCTATGGTAGCTACCCTAATAAAAAATGCTAGCTGCTGGGAAACACTGTCAATCTTAAAGCCTAGATATGTTATTATTATACGGTAACTCGGCTTACTAATTTATTTTTTCAAAAGTATTGAAAAGACTGTGTCGCTTACGACACGTTTTCATGGAATGCCCCAGAATAACAGATAACGCCAAGGGCAAACTGAACTTCATCTCCGTGGGCGCTAAGTTCCAAGCGCAGCTGTCGCAACTCATGGAGAAGTTGCAGAAGAACGTGAGTTCATACTCATATTCATTAAGGTCCGACCGAGATCTCGGTCTCGGTCTCGGCATTCTCGGCCAAAAATCGAGCCGTGATAGCCCTCTCGGCTCTCGGCCAAAAATGGCCGGGACTCTCGGCCGAGATTCGTAATGACCTGTAATTGGCGAACTTGACGCCATCCCGCGAACTTACTGCGATTTTATTGGTGTCATATTGACATGAACTGACTTCAATTTCACTTTGAAATGAACGGAAGGAATAATTTAGAGTAATTAGCGACCCCTATCATCCTATCGATAAAAATACCTAAAATTCGAATACCGGTTTGTGGGGTACCTACATAATTAAAAAAAAAAAAGCCAAGTTCCAAGCGCAGCTGTCACAGCTCATGGAGAAGTTGCAGAAGAACGTGAGTTCATTTCATACTCATATTCATAACTACAGAATAACAGATAACACCAAGGGCGAGCTCAACTTCATCTGCGTGCAACTTCATCTCATCTTCATCAGTTATCAGCTATCACCGCCGGGCAAATATAGCCGTGTCTCTTTTATTTACACAGGAGCGCGTATCTTTTGTTCGTGTTTATAGCCGATAGTTCATAGCTTAGTAGCTCGCGGTTAGACCAGCGCCTCAGCACGTTATAGTTGCCGATTTATAAGAATGAACTTTTGACAGTTTAGAAATGAGCCTTATATAAATGACGTTAAGACTATTGGAAAAACGGTTAGTCTTACCGTCATATTAATAAGGTGTAATATATAACTGTCAAAAGTCTTCTTACAAATCTGCAACTACAAGCAAATCATGGCAACGAGGGACGTTCAAAAGTTTTCATCACACTTGCTGTCTAAGCGCGCCATTGCTTGCGCGCGTAGCGGGAGTAATAGAAATGTCAGTACGTCATTTAATAATATTATGTCTTAAAACTTACTTTTTTGTCGGCAAGCGCGATGAAAAACATTATATGCATCACGTTTGGTAGGCGGAATACAAACTCGAGTCATAAAAGCTAACTACTACTTCTAACACTCTCGTTAGTAATTCCGTACTTACCTCCCTTGATGCACAATGTACAGTCGAAGACTAAATAAGGGGTATACAAAAACGTTCAAAAATATGTCCCAGTGCACTCTAATTCTGTGTAACAAGAACGTCGTAACATATTTATGAACGGATTCTTTCGATACTTATTTTTGCACTTGACTGTACTATTAA
Source organism: Thaumatotibia leucotreta (assembly GCA_025490895.1). Taxonomy (NCBI): domain Eukaryota; kingdom Metazoa; phylum Arthropoda; class Insecta; order Lepidoptera; family Tortricidae; genus Thaumatotibia; species Thaumatotibia leucotreta. The sequence goes on from JALPQI010009087.1 coordinate 26,590, forward strand.
CCAGGGATCGGAACCGGTTTTTTAGAAAAACCTCGATATAGCTCAATATTTTAAAATGTTTTACGCTCTTTATGTAGTATTCAGTATTTTATGTAATTATTAACATCATATTTTACAATTACTCCATTAACAAAAAAAATATAAACCGAAGAACGAAAAATAACGGAATTCGAACCGTTCTTTTGTATGAAGCAAAAACCGTTATCCGATCCCTGCTATTAACGACCAATCGGTTCTCATAATGTCCTATTCCCCAGGGCACAAACTTCGTCCGCTGCATAAAGCCCAACTCGCGTATGGTGGGCCTCTCCGTGGAGGGCTCGCTAGTACTGACGCAGCTAGAGTGCAGCGGCACCATCGCCGTACTAGCCCTCATGGAACACGGCTTCCCGTCGCGGGCGCCCTTCCAGGAGCTCCACCAGATGTACAGCCAGTTTCTACCGCGGCGGCTTCAGAAACTCGAGCCCAAGCTGTTCGCCGAGGTATGTACAGTGGAGCACGACTTGTCGTCGCGGACGCCCTTCCAGGAGCTCCACCACATGTACAGCCAGTTTCTACCGCGGCGGCTTCAGAAACTCGAGCCCAAGCTGTTCGCCGAGGTATGTACAGTGGAGCACGGCTTGTCGTCGCGGGCGCCCTTCCAGGAGCTCCACCACATGTACAGCCAGTTTCTGCCGCGGCGGATATACGGCGGATATACCCAATAAGGAGTATACAAAAACGTTCAAAAATATGTCCCAGTGCACTCTAATTCTGTGTAATAAGAACGTCGTAACATATTTATGAACGGATTCTTTCGATACTTATTTTTGCACTTGACTGTACAGTCGCCATTAGATACATCGTAGCGTCCGTAGTTCTCACAAATGTCTCGTCTTTATCGTTATGGGCCATAACTTATGGCAATAAAGGCGTGTTAAGATATCCTTGATCGCTCTGATCTTATAGCAATTGTACGAGAAAGACTTAGCCCTCTCAATGTTTTCCATGCCCAAATAATGCGTGATGGAGTAATTCATATTTACGACTATACATTAATTTTAATCCTCAAATGCATGGTGTACGATGTATCGTACATAACCGAAACGTAGTTAGTGTTTGAAAACTACATAATTATATGGGTATTTTCACTTCTAGGGACACCCAATTAGCTTAAATCTCACAAAAAAGTTAACTTCGATGTCAGCTTTGTAACGACAATAAAATTAAGCATTAAATATTACCAAAAATATTTTTTTAACATTTAATCCTGAAATAATACGCGTTTAATCGTTTATACAATGTAAAAATATAATTAAAGTAGATTTACGTAAATATTTCATACTTAATTGTCGTTACAAAACTGACATTCAAGTTAACTTTTTTGCGAGAGTTAAGCTAATTGGGTGTCCCTAGAAGTGAAAATGCCCATATTATGTTCAATGATGCTAAGCAAAATCCGCCATATTTGGGTATTTCTCAGAGCGTAAACGGACATCTCATTCATCTGGTCACGTTTTTTTGGAAGTGGCTGAATGATTTGAAGTTGGTTTTGGTTATCTTATACAGAGACGGGTGCTGTATCTGACGACTGAAAATGGCACCAAAAGATGCAGCCACTTCCAAAAAAACGTGACCAGATGAATGAGATGTCCGTTTACACTTTGAGAAATGCCCTTTACCAACATATCCCAAGAAGTTTGTATAAACTTTTCCTTTTCCTATACACTTTTAACAACAAAAAAGGAACGTTTCATATAATTTTTTATGAATATTATTATAAAAATGTCCACAGGCCATAGTCCACAGCATGGGCCTCTCCTCCGCCGACTACAAGTTCGGCATCACTCGCGTGTTCTTCCGGCCCGGCAAGTACTCGGAGTTCGACACCATCATGCGTTCGGAGCCGGACAACCTGCGCGCCGTCATCGACAAGGTGCTCGCTTGGCTCATCAAGGCGCGCTGGCGGCGGTCGATATTCGCCGTGCTGTCCATTATTAAACGTGAGTCTATTGCATTCCTGTTTCATAGTCTACAGGCCATCGCGCCGTCATCGACAAGGTGCTCGCTTGGCTCATCAAGGCGCGCTGGCGGCGGTCGATATTCGCCGTGCTGTCCATTATTAAACGTGAGTCTATTGCATTCCTGTTTCATAGTCTACAGGCCATCGCGCCGTCATCGACAAGGTGCTCGCTTGGCTCATCAAGGCGCGCTGGCGGCGGTCGATATTCGCCGTGCTGTCCATTATTAAACGTGAGTCTATTGCATTCCTGTTTCATAGTCTACAGGCCATCGCGCCGTCATCGACAAGGTGCTCGCTTGGCTCATCAAGGCGCGCTGGCGGCGGTCGATATTCGCCGTGCTGTCCATTATTAAACGTGAGTCTATTGCATTCCTGTTTCATAGTCTACAGGCCATCGCGCCGTCATCGACAAGGTGCTCGCTTGGCTCATCAAGGCGCGCTGGCGGCGGTCGATATTCGCCGTGCTGTCCATTATTAAACGTGAGTCTATTGCATTCCTGTTTCATAGTCTACAGGCCATCGCGCCGTCATCGACAAGGTGCTCGCTTGGCTCATCAAGGCGCGCTGGCGGCGGTCGATATTCGCCGTGCTGTCCATTATTAAACGTGAGTCTATTGCGACCTTCCTGTTTCATAGTCCACTGGCCATAGTTAACAACATGGGCCTCTCCTCCGCCGACTACAAGTTGCTGTCTATTATTAAATGTAAGTCAATTTATAATTGTAATTAGACTATAAAATTCGCGTGTATTTAGTCACTGGGCCATTTTTTCAAAGCTGTCCCCTCTCCACATATTGTATGTCTTACATAATTTATACTCGGAACCGTTAGCTCTTTCGGTCTTAATTGGGAGCATTCCATGAAAACATCTACTTTTTGTCGCTTACGACTCGCTATGGTAGCTACCCTAATAAAATATGCTAGCTGCTAGGAAACACTGTCAATCTTAAAGCCTTGATATGTTATTATTATGCCGTAACTCAGCTTACTAATTTAATTTCTCAAAAGTATTGAAAAGACAGTGTCGCTTACGACATTTTTCATGGAATGCTCCATTGGTGAAAAATATTGTCCCAAGATTTACATAGTTTTAGCGGACTTTCCATTCCGTTACCGCCATACAAAACGTATGAAAGAATGATAACGGAATGGAAATAAAAACCTTGGTACAATAAATGTCTCCTTTCAGGATTGAAAGAGCTCGCTCGTTACGTCGCCTAAATCAAGCTAGTTTTAAGTTATTTTTATATACCTTTATCTGTGTATCTTTAATTTTAGTTTCATGACGCATTGGTGTAAACTGTAATGTCGTGTAAACTTTGTTTCAATAAAATAAATAAATAAATTATTAAATGTAAGTCAATAGCATCCTTCCGATTTCATAACAATGTCTACACGCCATGGTTCACAGCAAGAGCTATTTTTTTCGGGTTATTCCCACCTGTCACCAGCCATCTGACACTAGTGGTAAAAACTGGATTTTTTTTCTTGGTGGTAACTACTGGGAACATTTTTCCCACTTGTTACCACTATCATATTTGATGGTAATTACTGAGAAAAAGAAATCCCAGGAATTTTAATGAAAAATTCCTGGGAAGGTAAGGAAAAAAATCCCAGTTCTTACACTGGTGTCAGATGGGTGGTAACAAGTGGGAAAAACCCTTTTTTTTGTTATCCCCCCCCCCCACTTTTTTTATTTGGAACTTTGATTACGTAATAAATAGTGTTCAGGAGTGGAGCCTAGTACTATTTTACGTAATTTCAAAATCTTAACGACCCTTCCGAAACATCTAAAATCAGGCTTATTCTGAGTCCCAAAACCTCACTGGCAACGTGAAAACACTTATTTTTTTGCCACCTTGTACACTAATGCAAAGCTATGCGATTACCACCCTTACTCCAATTCCAGTAAAGAACAAGATCGTATACCGGCGCGAGTGCCTCGTGAAGATCCAGACGGCGGTTCGCGGCTACCTCGTGCGGCGGCGGCATCAGCCGCGGCTCAAAGGACTTGCCAAGATACGTGCTCTGGAACATAGCCTTAAGGTTAGCTTTGCTGTAACTCTGTGGACTTACCGAGACTATGACGTTGCATAAAGCCACATTTACACATGCAAGTTATTGCTGCAAGGTTGGAAAAAAGAGACGCTATATGAGAGAGACGCTTACCCATAGTTGCGTCACAGAATAACTAATAGTAAAAACCATTCGTTCACTAAAATATATTTTTTCGTAAATCTATACTTAGGTTCAATACTCGCCTTAAAGTAAGATTGAACTGTGCTCTTCTTGCACAACATATTTTAATGGCATAGCTGAGATTGACAATATACACGATGATTCTTAATCCGTGATCAGGAACCAATTTTTCTAACTCAGTAATTGATGGAGATTATGTTAAAGTAGTAATTACGTGAAAACAAATTTATGTATTTTTTAATCATGTTTTAATTTTGAATTAAATATTATCCTAAAATCCTTGTCACTGTACTACTACCCTATCGGATTTAATGAGAATGTATTGTAATCTCTTTACAAAGTTATTAGCAATTGTCAATTTATGAGTAAACCTTGCCCATGACATTGTCAATCACTCTTGTCATACGCATAATAAACAAAGTCATAGTCACGGATATTGAATGAGAAAATTATAATTATTTACCAAAAATCATGCCTCCACCACATCCGTACTCAAACATACAGCGTTACGATACCTACTGTACGTTTTTCAATACAAACGAATAGCACAAGGCGAACCCAACAGTTATTTCACGGACTTCATCCAAACATTCCGATCCCCGGACACAATTTAATAAATCGCATGCACCAAAAATCTTCGCGACTTCGGACAGTATACAGTGCCACAACATGCTCGAGCACCCGGACGACCTTGTCATCATCCTGACGATCTGGATCAACAAATCTTAAGATTCTTTGCTGAAGAAGATTTTGAGTGAATCAATCCAATCACAGGAACAATCTAGCGGATCTGTGTCAAGAACAACACGGTGGACATATTGAACACTTGTTAAATTATGTTTATAATAATGTTTGTTGATTTAGTTGGTCAGGTATGCAGTTTTATTGTTTTTATTTAATTATTAAATTGTACTGTTTGAAAACAAATTGCTTTAATTCCTCAAGATTTTACCAAGTTTAGGTAATGCACGTTAACATAATCTCCTATCAATTATGTTCGTTGTTATCAGTGTTGCACTGATAAGATAATGAGTAGATAGAAGTATTTATTGACATAAGATCCGTCAAATTCCTGTTTCCCGCCATACTGATGGCACTTGACGTATCGTAGTTAAACTTTATACTGTAGGATGACCATGTATTAAGTGGTAATTTGTTTTAATTAGGTTTTCACTTTTAATTAATTAAATAGTGAAGAAATAACTTGAGACCTCGCCGAATAAGTTTAATTTTGGCTAAATTTTAATGTTTTTCTACTCCTGATCACGGATTAAGAATCATCGTGTATTCAATAATTATAACATTTTCTGCACCGTCCTATCAAAACTGAAGAGGTTAATGATGAGGCGGTTTTTTACAATTGATATCTCGGATTTTCATGTACAGCCTGTTGGTTCGTCTCATATTTAAATCGGCTAACTCTGATCAGAGTTTAAGCAATACAAAATCACAATGAAAAAGGTACACATTAAAATAAAATATAAAAAAACAATTTTCGCCATATTTATTAGGGTGGATCGATTTTTTTATTTTTGGAAATTCATAAAATAATCTTTATAGATCGATACTTCGTGGCTAGAGAAACAAAAAATATTATGATCATTTTTGTATTTACTTTTATTTTGTACTTCGTTTATAGGCCCAAAAATCGACTCTATTTTTAAGGTTTTTTTAAGAAAAGTCAGTAGTTCGTGGATATTGTGGGGCAGTACTTGCCAAATGAATATCAGAAAAAGGTATATTGTTAAAGAATGTTACTTTTTACGACTATCATTCTATTGGCCCGCGGTTCCAAAAATCCGAAAAAAAATTTTTTTTTCATACTTCAATGTATGGACCATAATTTTTTTTCAGGTTTTTCTGAAAGGGCCGCGTATAGGAATAACCTGTCTAAAAAGTAACATCTCAACAATATATCTTTTTCCGATAATCATTCGGGAAGTACTGCCCCAAGAGCCTCAAAGTTGAAAATTATTTTTTGGAGATACTGCGAACAATTTTCATATAATTAAATCACGCAAACCTTAAATTTATGAAAAACAATCTTATTTTGTTTATCCATAAAATTAAAACAGAAAATATCCTTGCTCATCCGAGTTTTCTTAAAAAAACCTTAAAAATAAGGCCGATCTTCAGGCTTCTATATGGGGTCCATAATGATAAAATATCCAAAAATGGTCATAACATTTTTTGTTTTTCTAGCCGCATAGTATCGATTCGTAAAGATTATTTTATGATTACCCGAAAATAAAAAAATCGATCCACCCTAATATTTATTGACATGCTCGAGATTCATGCATCCAGTGCCGATGAACGCACATTTTGTATAAAATGAGCATTTGTCCACTGTGAAATATGCTGCGTTCCATAGACTAATAAGGTTTTTTGTTTATTTTAAAAGGATATGGAGTCAGTGAGCCAACAACTAAAGAAAGAGAAAGACCAGGCTTTGAAGAATATCGACGTATTAAGGAACAGTATTAGAAACGCGTGTGTGACAATTAAGGTATGTATTTATTTTTCGCCCATATAGGACGAGCTAGCTTTCTATTACTACTTGATTTTAACTTCTTAGTAGCATACTTTAATATAAATATCATTGATTTAGAATATATAAGTGGATCCCCAAACAGCTCAAAAAAATGGCCCCAAAAAATGGGCTGCAGAAGTAAATATTGCGGTCCTTTTGCTAAGCTATTCAGTTCTGACAGTTGACATTTGGTCACCTTACGATATAGCATCATTATTCCTTAAACATAAAAAGTTTCTACATTTTGCGGTGTTGTTCGCAAATTTGACACTTATTGCTCACTTCACAAAGTTTTTTATTCTTTGAGTTTTTTTTATTATAGTTTATTGTAAGTGAGCGTTATTAGCTTCACCTGAAACATGATAGAAATGACTCTTAGTGCCACTTTTCTTGGATTTTTTGTTTGGCTCTGTGCGTCCATTTATTATTTAATGTCATTGATAAATATAAATAAAATAAATAAAAACTGTTTAATTCGTACCATTATAAAACCATAATTATTTTGTTAGTGGACTTTAAATTAATACATTGTAAACTATGTTAGTACAATACATATGAGTACTTAATGCTAAGACAAATTACAACAACAACAACACACACTCTCTTAAAAACCTCTCATAAAACAGAACTTTCTGATTGATACTTATATTCTTTATTTTACTTGTACAGTCAGGGAATTTAATTTCCTACCCATTTCGTAGAAATGTTGTTAGGCATTCACGATGCATTAAGGTCGAAATTTTAATTTTAGTATTGATGTGTCAATACCCATTATTTGTCAGTGTCACTGCACGTCACATAGAACCTCTTTACGAAGTTATTTACTTTTCTAATAAATAATTACTTAAACACATGGCAGATGCTGTCAGTGTCAGTCGAGAAAATTGTGAAATAAATTTTCAAAAGCGAAATTATTGTGAGCGCAAATGTTACAGTTACACCAGAAAGGAGTAGGAATTCATGAAATAACACGTTGGTTAAATGTGATTAGGAACACTGCTCGCCGTTGGGTACGGCGATACAATGCTGAAGGAAACCTTGTTGATCAAAGGCAAAATAACCATCGCTCGCTAGCATTAGCCGAAGACCAACGCCGATTAATGCGACGTTAATATAATTTGGATGGCTCTACGACAACAGGACGGTTTGCAGAAATGTTTGACGTTCACCCTAGAACAATAAGGAATTGCCTACATGCAATGGATTTTCATCACAGGCGGCCTGCGAAAAAAATTGCATTGACCGTGGCTCATAAAGCAACGCGACATCACTTCGCCCGTCAGTAATTAAATCTTGACTAGACATCTACAGCACTTTCCAGGTCTCAAACCGGAAGATTACATTTGTGGCGTGGTCATTCGCGATCTTGGTGGACTATTGTGTTAATTTGTTGCGTTGAAAACTTATTTTTTTTAATAAACACCCTGGTCAAGTGATTGATCAAATAATATTGAATGAGATAAAATAGTGTTCTTGTTATGAATAATTTATGTTATGAATAAAGAACGTCCGTTATGCTTTTATTGAATTATCACTTTAGTCAATTATGTTAGTTTATCGACAGAAACATTTAGCTTTCAGCCTATATATCGGCACCAGCGACCCTACCGCGAACTTTGAAATCCGCAAATTTCGAGAACTTGTCTCTCACTCTCTAATGACGCCTTCGTTAGAGTGACAGAGAAAAATGATCGATATTTACGAATTTCGTAGTTCGCGGTAGTAGACCAGTGTCTGGATTCGTCGACAATCAAAAATTTAAACTTTGATTCCGAGTTCCCGATTCATTCAAATATAGCAAGACTGAAAGCGATAGAAATATATTTTGTTAGATTTTCGATTACTGTCATCCATTTTTAGCAGTGCCTTGACGTTTTACAGTTCCCCATGTCAACGTTCTTATTCATATCAGTTGCCTAGTAACACTAACGAATGCGTCTGATATGTCAAAGTAACGTTGTGCTTAGTAGATAGCTCTTATGATGACTGTTTGCTATACGATATTGATCCTTAGGTGGGTAGGAATTTAAATTCCCCGACTGTACAAACAGCAACACAGCTAGGTATACACTTCAGAAATTGGAAATATTGCATGAAAGAGAATCACACTTACAGTCACATGTCAGTTACATGGGAATGTTGAGCCACTTGGCAAAGGATGCAATTTAGTCGTGTAATATTATGGGTTCGGTATTTTTCGTTAGTAGGCATGATCGCGATGGTCCCCGATGATATGTCATCGAATCTTTGTTGCGTCAAAATTTCAGTATTTGAAAACTAGTTGACATAATAAAAATTCCTTCGTATACGAAAATTAAGAATTAGCTATCGGCCATGATTAGACGCTAGATGTCGTTGTTCCTTGTGGAAACTGGATAACGACAGTTCTTCATAGATTTGTCTAAAACCGTTTAGTAATTTAATCACGGTTTCTTCAAATCGGATTTCATGATTTATCTGACATTAATAGGCGAGGTATTTTTCCAAGTCAAGATATTTTTACAAATAGCCATGTTTTTTTTTCTTCTTTATGGGCTTCAGGGCGATGTTAATCGGGCAATTTTAAATTATTTTTTTCATTGACAGAGACAAATGCTATTGCTATCTTTATAATTCATCACATCTCTTGGTTGACGTTAGTTGAATACTTATGTAACCTTTGTGGAAATATGGTAGATAGACGTTTGACAGTCTACCTATAATCCTTTAATCTGTCAGTAGCCATACAAAAGCTTAATAGAGATTTGATAGTTTCTGGCTGAAATTCTAACTTTGAAAAAATATCTGACAGTGACAGCCGTTGAAAGGAAAATGAACGTAAATTTCTACATAGCAGCTTAGCAGTCAAATTACCGGCTCTGAAGTTAGATTGACGTCTCCAGGACTAAAGCGGATGTTATATGTAACGTAACTATAGTAACGTCAGCTTCCGGAAAAATTGCAATCAATCGTTGGTTAAACGTTTTTGTTATTACGTAACCATGGTAATGTCACCTTCTGAAGAAACCGCGAGCGATCATTGGTTAACCGTAGCAATGCCTGCCCCATTGGTCAGCAGAGTTCGGCCGAAGTCGTGATACTAGTCTCATAAGATTTCGGAACCCGATTTGTATTATTCGACCAAGTTGCGAACAGTGCGAGCGATCAACATTCCCGAGTATTATTTAATTTGAAGTTGACATAATATAACTATATTTATCTCTTTCATTTTCTCTCTGCTCTGTCTTTAATGGTCCGTTAGGAGTGTTGCTGTTTGTACTTATTTTTTACCAAAGACACACAATAGTAAAATAGATAAGATTCTGGATAATGCTAAGGCTGTTATGAGCTTTCCCTTTGTTTAATTTATTTTTCGTACAAATAAATGTATTAATTTTATTACACATGAATACACTTAATTTGATTTATGGTGCTCCCATATTAGATGTTATTTCTGTTATACACGGTGCTCACGAGCATTCCGAAAAATTTTAATGCTGAACTCCTGACCATATTTAGAGTCTTTAATGGTATATAAAATTTCCTGGATTCGGCTTGGTTTCAGAGATAATCAACCTTTTTTCGAAATAAGTTTTTCGACATAACTTGTCATAAAACTTCTTTTTGATTACAATGCTATCTATGTATTCTAATATTACCACACCTTTTGCTTGACAATCAAAAAATAAGAATAGACTTGACGAAATAACATGTCCCATAAAAAAATAATTAAAATAGATTTTTTTTTTTTAATAGCCTGCTATTGCGTGTCCCACTGCTGGGCAAAGGCCTCCCCTCTCGTTTTCCATTTCGTCCTATTGTTGGCAAGTTCCCACCATTCTCCGCAGAACGCGTCCAAGTCGTCCCGCCATCTCCTTTTCGGTCTGCCTCTGCTCCGTTGGCCATCGTGTGGGATCCACTCAGTGACTGATTTGGCCCATCTTTCCGGGTGCATACGGCAGACATGTCCGGCCCAGTCCCATTTCAGCTTGGCAGTCTTGACACCGACATCTACAATGCGAGTTTTGGAGCGTAGGTCCGTGTTTCTGATCCGGTCAGTTCTTCGAACACCTAATATACTACGCTCCATCGCTCGCTGGCAAACCTTTAGTTGGAACTTTTGGGCCTCAGTCAATGACCAAGTCTGAGCGCCGTAGGTTAAGATGGGCAGGATGCACATGTCCAGGAGTTTACGCTTGAGGCAAAGAGGAAGGTTTCCCTTTAATAGCGACTTCATGGACCAGAAGCTCTTCCAGGCATTAGAAATCCGTCTGTTGATTTCCGAAGACTGCCTGTTTTCGAAGGAAGCTATCTGGCCCAGGTAGATATACTCCTCAACGTATTGTATATCCTGTCCATCTACTAGAACTCTACGTTTTACTCCATTGGTCATCAACTGAGTTTTCGCCCTGTTCATACTGAGTCCAACGTCAAGGCTTGCCGTGCTGAGGTCTTGTAGCATTTGTTGTAGTTCGGATGCCGTGTGAGAGAAAAGAACAATATCGTCGGCAAATCGTAGGTTTGTTAACCTTTTGCCATTGACGTTTATGCCCAATTTCTCCCACGAGACCGCCAGCTTCTTGAATATCTCTTCAAGGCAACTGGTGAACAATTTTGGAGACAGCGGGTCGCCCTGTTTAACGCCTTTTTCCACATTGAAGACGGGACCCGGTGCGTGCAGTTTAATATTAGCCGTGCTATTGGCGTAAATAATTCGAACGAAGTTAACGAGTTCAACGTACGTGGAGTCTATACCTTGATTCTGCATGGCGGAGAGTATAGCAGAGTGATAGACGCTATCGAATGCCTTGCTGTAGTCAACAAAAGCAAGGTATAGAGGTTTGTTGAACTCGCTAGACTTTTCAATTATTTGATTTAACGCATGGAGGTGGTCTGTTGTGGAGAAGCTAGGTCGAAAGCCGGCTTGTTCGGGTGGCTGGTGTTTGTCCAGAAGTGGGGCGATTCTATTTTCTATTACTTTTATGAATAGTTTGTATATATGGGATATCAAACTAATGGGCCTGTAGTTACTAATGTCGGATTTGTCCCCTTTCTTGTGGAGAAGAATTATGTTTGAATGGCAAAATTGAGAAGGAATTTGACCACTATGGAGAATGCAATTAAACAAGTTAGACAGATGAGGTAGTAATGTTGTCTTTCCCGCCTGAAGTGCTTCGGTAGTGACACCATCTTCTCCGGGGCTTTTCTGGTATTTCATTGTTTTTAGAGCGGCGTTGACTTCTAAACTTGTTATGGGTGGTACGGTGTTTGAATAAGAATAGAGGTTATTTAGTGGTGTATGTTGTGCATTGGAAGAATACAGTTGCTTATAGAATTTAGTACAAATATCGGTGACTTGGTCTCTGTTACTGCATTTTGTCCCGCTTTCATTTCGGAGGCTGTTAATCCAGGGTTTCTCTTTATGTATTCCCTGTTTAGCGGCTCGAAGTGAGGTATGAGTCTTCAGTGCTATCTCGACAAGTTTAGTATTAAAATTACGTATATCCCGCCTGATGTGTCTTTTTACTTGTTTGTCTAGGATATTGTATTGTACTCTGTTGTTTCTATTTTGTTCTCGATCCTCGATTAACTGTATAGTATGTTTTGTCAGCTTGTTCATGTTTTTCCTGGCTCCTTTAATTTTTCTGCTGGCTTGTTGGATACTGTTTATGATGTTGGTATACTGAGTTTGCGAATCTGAATCTGCGTTGCATTTGTTGAGTGAATCGAAACTATTTTTCAGTTCTAAATTAAAATGATCATGGTTGGATAAAAGTGTGTCTCTATCTAGGCGTTTAATGTTCTTAAGGAACAGTTGTTTCCGTTGGATTTTTATATTTAATTGAATTTTTGCTCTTACTGGTCTATGATCCGAACTGAATTTAAATTTGTTTAAAGTTGATATATCTTTGATAATAGTCTTATGAGATGAAAGGATGTGGTCAATTTCATTTTTAATATTACAATTTGGTGAAATCCAGGTCCAGCGGCGTTGTGGTTTTTTAGGAAAGAATGTATTACTAACGCTCATACTCTGACCAAAGGCGAATTGGATAAGGCGTGAGCCACGGTCATTCCGGCTACCAAGCCCGTATGGCCCTAATATGTCATCATAGTTATCCATTTCAGCCCTAATGCCAACTTTAGCATTAAAATCTCCGATGACAATAGTCCATGTACAAACAGCAACACAGCTAGGTATACACTTCAGAAATTGGAAATATTGCATGAAAGAGAATCACACTTACAGTCACATGTCAGTTACATGGGAATGTTGAGCCACTTGGCAAAGGATGCAATTTAGTCGTGTAATATTATGGGTTCGGTATTTTTCGTTAGTAGGCATGATCGCGATGGTCCCCGATGATATGTCATCGAATCTTTGTTGCGTCAAAATTTCAGTATTTGAAAACTAGTTGACATAATAAAAATTCCTTCGTATACGAAAATTAAGAATTAGCTATCGGCCATGATTAGACGCTAGATGTCGTTGTTCCTTGTGGAAACTGGATAACGACAGTTCTTCATAGATTTGTCTAAAACCGTTTAGTAATTTAATCACGGTTTTCTTCAAATCGGATTTCATGATTTATCTGACATTAATAGGCGAGGTATTTTTCCAAGTCAAGATATTTTTACAAATAGCCATGTTTTTTTTTTCTTCTTTATGGGCTTCAGGGCGATGTTAATCGGGCAATTTTAAATTATTTTTTTCATTGACAGAGGACAAATGCTATTGCTATCTTTATAATTCATCACATCTCTTGGTTGACGTTAGTTGAATACTTATGTAACCTTTGTGGAAATATGGTAGATAGACGTTTGACAGTCTACCTATAATCCTTTAATCTGTCAGTAGCCATACAAAAGCTTAATAGAGATTTGATAGTTTCTGGCTGAAATTCTAACTTTGAAAAAATATCTGACAGTGACAGCCGTTGAAAGGAAAATGAACGTAAATTTCTACATAGCAGCTTAGCAGTCAAATTACCGGCTCTGAAGTTAGATTGACGTCTCCAGGACTAAAGCGGATGTTATATGTAACGTAACTATAACGTCAGCTTCCGGAAAAATTGCAATCAATCGTTGGTTAAACGTTT
>JALPQI010009088.1:0-56785 GCA_025490895.1 Thaumatotibia leucotreta
ATCTGCGATTTGGTACAGGTACCTAAACATATTAATCATGCTAACAAAGTGGTACAATAACATACAATTTTTTTTTTCGGGTACCTCCCCAACAGGTGAAGTGGGATTTTTTTTTATTTGATGTTATCCTATATTGTGGGTATCATTGAATAGGTATCTTAAAAAGAATAAGGATCTTAAAAAAAGGTTTTTTCTAAAGTCAATATTTTCGGAGATAATAGGTCTAGAAGAAAAAAAAATTGCGTCCCCACCTCTAACTTTTGATCCGTAGGTCCAAAAAATATGAAAAAAATCATGAATAGTGGGCCTATAGAGTATTTTAAAATAAAACTATTTCGAACATAATCGGCCCAGCCGTTTTCGAATAACTACAAACCCTACACAGCATGGCCCAACATACACTTGGACGGTTTTTTGTTTATTGTAAAATTAATGCCTATGGAATTTCCACAGAGCACGGACCTCTTTAGTGTGTAAGCCTTAGAGATAGAGGCGGCCTTGGCTGTCATTTTCATAGAAATCGACCGTGTCAGGTAATTTTGACATGTTAATGTAAATAGTGTTGTGGTATGGCTCGATATTTTTATCGATAGATTAAAACCAACAGTTATTTGACTAAAAATGTTACTTGAAAAAAGCTATTCAAACATTCTCGTTTTTAAAATCTCACTAAAATAATGTCGTTATGAATGATATAAAAACAGTAAAATTTATACATTTATTTGACTTTATATTTACAATAAGTACCTACTTACATTAAGTTGTTAGCTTTAAGGTTAAAGTTTAACAACAAGTGTTAAGGGTAAGGCTAGACAGAGGTTAAACAACAGGCGGGGTTAAGACCGCTATGTTACCTTTGTATATATGTTACCTTTGCATTGGTTTGTTTGTTCAAGGTGTGCAAACTATATCTACTTATATTACGTTATAAAACGCAAAAAGAAAATGTAGGTATATCATAGGTGCTTAAATTCAAATTGTAACTATAAATGGGAACTAAAATCAAACGATCAACTGTAAGGAGTTTAGATGGTTAGGTAATTTAGGTATTATATATGAGGACAGATTAACTAGATGTATAAATGTATAAAGATATTTTTAAATTCGTAAATTGTACCGTTTTACGTTTTCTTGAAAGATTATCCGATGGGTTACTTGGGACAAGAAACACCTGGAAATTACATACTTAAATTAATATGTATTAACAGATAACATCAGAAATCCTTTAAAAGGTACTTTACTTTTAAAACATAATAAAATTATTTAGCAAAGATAACTTACCTTGTCAAACGCAGGATGGAGTTTTAAAGTTGGACAGGCATTGGATGACAATATAGATCTTGGATTTGTTTTTACAAAACAGTCACTTTGGAAGTGGTCCGAACAAATTGTGTCGTGTTTTTGCGGAAACTAGTTCAACTTTCTAGTCGCCGTTATCCAGCGTTCTCTGACACATGGTTCTATAGGAAATCTAAAAATTAAGTCAGAATTTCTTAAACTATATGCTTTTGTATAGCTGCTTCATTGTCTGCACTCTAGATAAATATTATATTATTGCTAAATATAAATAAATAAATAAATGTTTGGGGGACAGTCTCATACATATCAACCTAGCCCCGAACTAAGCAAAGCTTGTACTATGGGTGCTAGGCGACGATATATTATATGTACTTAAATAGAGAAATACACATAATTATACGTACTTATACGTAGGAAACGTCCGTAACTCGGGAACAAATTTTGAATTTCTACTAACACCGTTTAGTTGTAAGAGTTTACATAGACTATCGATAACAAATTCAGCGTCGTGTCTCTTCACTATGTCTCTCGCCCGTACTAATTTTATATTGAATTTAATATAACTTTTTTTACTTACCTGTGATAGGAAACATTTGAAATTTGTTTATTAACGTACGTAGACTGGTGTCTGCACCAGATTACAAAGCAATGTGGCATTGTTGGTATATTTTTATAGTTTATATACCCATGACGTCCCGAGAGGTACTGACAGCACATATGCGTAAAACGCATATGCGCGGCACGGGTTTTGTCTATCACGCCGTCTCTCTATAGGCGCCCTAAGAGTTCCAACCTCCTTGGGAATTTCACAGACAGACGCTTAATACTCTTAGCAAAGAGTAATAACTATCGTCATCAGATATATCGTAGCGTTAAGAACGTTCCTAAATATCTGAACACGCCTTTATTGCCATAGCGATAGTGGCGTGTTTAGATATTTTTGACTGCTTTGGACGCTACGATATATCTGATGGTAATTGTATTATTAACAAATATACAAGGGCAGCTAGTTATTCCATCAGTTCAATACTTGTATTAGGCACATATTCGAATAGCATATCGTAAGCAGGGTTCGGATACCACGTAGCACGGTAAGACGTTAGTAAAGTCAACTCATACTCATAGTCACATACTTATTCCAAAAGTTGATTATAAACGAAATAAATATATTTTGGAATTCAATTCAACAATATTTTAAATGAAAAAAGACTGCCCCACTATGTTGTATATTACGGGAAAAAAAGACGCAAACAAAAAAAAATTAACGAAGCTTCTAGTTTATAATATTCATAGAACACGTAGATAAAATGAAATTAAAAGCATTTTTGACTAATTATATACATGAGCATGAGTATGAGTATAAGTTGACTTTTATGTTAAAATCGTCTCCGTGGTTCTCTAACGTCTTACCGTGCTACGAGATATACGAACCCTGATCATAAGATCCATACTCGTATTTCCATTGCTCTAATACATATTGAAGGTTGCTATTTTGTATATTCAATAGTTATAGCATTGACATGTCAATTGTTGCTATGTGTGTCAGCTTAACTATATAATTTATCGTGCCTCAATTCAAAGAGCAAGTACATTCATGTTCTTACGTTATAACTTTTATTACTGCGTACTTATTTATTTTATTGTATCACTCAGAATGATTGAAAAACATACTTTTACGATACATCTGCTTGGAATGTGGTGTTTCTGGGGGCAAACTTATATTATATATTACAACTTGTGGTGGAGTAATGGATTTGTATAAGTAGTACTATTGTGCACGGTAAGTTATTGCTGAATTAAAGATATGGTTATTTATGATATAAGTGTTTAAAGTGGGCATCTTCTGAACAAGTCGTTTGCGACACGAGTTTGGGAGAAGACAATTCATTTTCGCACAAGTGCTGATAAGAGTCACTTTCTGTACCTACATAAGTTTATCCTACAAATTGGTACTATCTCAATCTTTTCTCGCATAATGCGTTTTAGAATATTGTTTGATTCTAGTTTTGAAATATACATGCTTCACCGGTCGTGCAAAAGTCTCCTTTCTGTACTTGTATCAAAAAATCATTACTGTGCAATACGTGACACTATGAGACCGTTGACTAATTAAGTAAAATCTGAATTTTAATACGAATCATTTACACAATTATTATTTATTTATTACTTCTAGTTGACGTAATATTCTAGATTCAAACGTGTTATACTTCACGAATGTTATTTTTAGTCTGTTTTAGGTATAGGTCACTTATTGACCTTATACCGTATTGAACAAGATTTATGTAGCGTGCGTTTCCGTTTGTTTTTAATTAGGATTAGCAAATTATAATATCACCGACCGTGACGATCTTGAACCTGATTGAAAGGATGCCACTGACTAGATAAAAAACAGTCTAACAATCACGTGACAAGTCGGAGCGGTCGTGACAGCACGCCATTATATTACCCACATTAAAAAAACAGATAATTAACCTAATAATCCTCCGCACGCATTTCTCTAGGACGCCATTATGCAGGCCTGAATAACCGCCGTAAAAATGTCGTCTCTCCTTGTGGCGCTTACTGCCTTACGATCTTTCCCGTAGAAGGTATATCCGCGATAATGATGATCAAATGCATACCTCTGTTTAGCATAAACACGCTATCGAGTTTAATACCCTTATTTGTCTCTGGAAAGTAGGAACTACTAGGTAATTTAGTCGTATCTCTTATACCAGTACTATGGAGTTACGTCATTTTGTTTTTAACGTAATGGAGTGGTTTTTATTTAAATGGGCCGTTGTGGCCTAGTTCCATCTAGTAAATGATGTTAAAGAAATGACGGAGAGAGGTCAGAGGTTGGAAAGGACAGGAATTTTTATTCAAATTTGTCCTCACAATTTTCCGGGCTCCTTGCCTTTTCGAAGTAGAGGTATCTGAGATGACATACATACATACCGATATTATAGTAAATAGTAATACTCTTGAGTACATTGAATATTATCTACCGTAGCGAATGGAAATGCATGGCCCTGTTTTACATGTTGTGTGAAATGAATTTAGAGTGTAACATAGGGTCATGTTGTCAAGGGCATCTTCTGTATCGGTTACTACTTATAGAAAGATACGTCATTTTATGGATCAGAACTATTATAGTAACTCTTTGTGTATTACACACGAATGACCCACCGCTTCAATTATATCTATCAAACAATACAAGTAAACAACTTTTCCATCAATTAAATAATAACCCTTATTGTCACGCGAACTATACGGTATCGCGTTTGACCTCCCATTTTTAAATTACTAATAAACAAGGTTGTCTTTGGTTGTATACATCCCATATTTATTTATTCCATAATTGTTGGCTATTACTGGGCAAACATACTATTAATATGCTTAGATTTAATCTGGTAAACTAGTAATTTAAAAAAGAATCGTATACACGGATCAAAAGTTTGAAGGAAGGATAGACATTTTGTGATGATTCTGGAGTGTGTATTTATGAAAACTTTACATGAAATACTCATTTTTTTCTTATATATCATCCTACTATTATGTATAGCTATACTAAATCACAATTCTAGTACACTGTCACTGGTCACTGAGCGAAGAGAGAGAGATGGACATAGCGAAAATGTAAGGGTTCCTTTTCCTAGTTTACTACAGAAATCTAAAAACGGATGGGAATTCCTAATACACATTCGTGTAAATTGGTTGGTGGTCTAATTTGAGGTAACTGTAATGTCTTGCGCCATTTTTGTCGAAATAGGAGCATCTAGAAATATTTATAAAATACTTTCCTACTGTTCAGTAACCGTTTACGGCATTGTGTTTCCTGCGTAACTTTTTTTTAGCATGAGTAGGCGTCCACCATGCTCGCGCCACCAAATCAGTGCGAGCGTGAGAAACTGTTTCACGTATCGAGTAAACTATATTGTAATCGTTACTTACCAACTCATGCCAAGGCTACTGTGTTGTGTGAAATGTACTGTCCTTATGTGCTTAGTGTGTTTAATTTGGTGGTTACAACAATTGATAAATGAATCATTTCTTTTTGGGTCTTATTTATCTAGTTCTCTTTAACTTTTAGTTTATAAATTATGCTTAATCATTAATTTTGTTTTTTACAGGTAAGTTCTGGAACCAGTTTGGATACAATAATTCTGCGACAAAAATGCAGTAAGCGCCAATAATTTATTTTATTTTAATTTAACTCATATTTAACACAAATCGCAGCCCATGCATTGTAAGACTAAAAAAAATCTTCACGATGCTTTCATGACATGAATGTATCACTCAATTGCATAAATATTCCCATGGATGTAATAAAAAACACTAGCTTAGTAAAGTTATCATCGTATAACAAATCCCAATGTGGTCGAACACAAGTTGCCTATACTTCTTTCTCAATTCCGCTTAGGCTTTCCGACAAATCAAATGTAAATAAACATTTCCTTGTCGTGCATTTAAAGCATTAGTCCACATTAACCAACATTTGAGTAAATCCGTTTGGACATTTAAGGGCAACGATTAGCTCTTGCCTCAGAACGTCGACACGCGAGACACGTCACTTACAACGCCAAAGGCTCCTATAGGAGTCGTATAATTATACAAATCAAGAATGTCGGCGATTGCTAAGTGAACATTCCTCATACAGTTTAGCGACCTGTCACTGCCATATGCACGTTAATGTTATCTAATTTTTTTTATATGTGAGACAGAAGGTTTCATATAGCGGCTGCTTTACAAAATTTGACTTTTGGACACGGTTATGACTTATTTTCCTGTCAAAGTCTTTAAGAAATATCCAAGTACACTCAACCCGTTGGATCCCTAGGACACTCAGGAACTATGTCAAAGTAACGTTATAAACCAAATCGTATGAAATTTCAAACTTCTTGCCATTTATACATTGTTCTAGAGTGGTCTTGTGTACCAATTGGTTGACCGTAAGTGTTAAGCATGAATTAATCCCAATGTTAAACATGAATGAAATTATTGATAACCTAGACATAATTCAATGTCAATTTATTTCTTGTGGAGCCACAAAAAAATTTTTTTTTAAATATTTTTTATTTGTGAATACCACATTCGCCGTTGGTAGGTAAACTTGGTATTTTTTCTTTGGGCTATCAGGTCTAATATTTCTAATGCCAATTTATATATTCTCGCTTCGCTTGTGTAGGTACAGTAATCATCAAATAACGACCGAAGTGACCAAATGACTCTCAGAGGATGTACTTTCTTGTAGGAGTCGGTGGATTACTTTTGGTATCTGATTGACTGAACTTACGTGCGATCGGAATCCAGGAGAACCAAATGTTGCTTTTAAACTCCAAATATACGTAGCCGTAGTTCCTGTAATATTCCAGGCACTAGACTGTATTATACGTACCTACAATTAGGCCTAATACGAGATATTATACTATATGTATATACTATACTGGTAAGCCTGCTCACTAGCTCATTTACTATGTGGAATGAAGCCTGGCCACTATTTTCTAGTTTAAGTATGTATGTTGACATGTCGAGTGCATATGTGTAAATAAGGACGTTCCTCTTTACATATTAGGCTTGAAGTTGTGTAATTTGTTTTAGTCGTTTAAGTTGGTTGTAAGATGAGGACTCTTACACTTAGTTTGTGTACGAAATAACTTTAGCTTATAATAAAACCATCGCGTCAATATGTGTATAGACATATTGTAGCTTTAACATTGGCAGATAAAACTAAACGGATAATATTTGTGAATAATAAGGAACAGAATAGATTTAAACTCTTTAAGTACCTAATAGCAAGCTCGTAAGTTATAATACTTATAATTAATAAATTAAATTATGCACAGTGTAAAATGATGAAACCGCATAGTAAATTTTAATAAATACATTGCTCCCTCCTGTATAATTTCTAGTCACATATTCCTGAGAATACATTTCTAGAATTATATCAAACAAGTAAGGACAGTAATTATCACCGTTGGTAATTGTCATATTTACAGCCTTAAATTGTTTTAAAATCCACAATGCATGTTATTAAGAGCATTAAATATGATTTAAAACATTTTCAATATTATTTCCCATTCGATACGAAGACGCTTTCAGTTTAAGCGGCACTTACGTCATTTAAACACTTCGATACCAGAACGACGTGAAATGTCGTAAACGCCAAAGTAAGATCTCTCTTTGGCCGACGTCTGTAGCCGTACAGTCAAGTGCAAAAATAAGTATTGAAAGAATCCGCTCATAAACATGTTACGACGTTCTTATTACACAGAATTAGAGTGCACTGGGACATATTTTTGAACATTTGTGTATACACCTTATTTTGACTGTACCATGACTTTGCAAGTATCGGGAACGTTAGGTTTTACTCGATACGTAAAGCAGGCCATCGCGCTCGCTCCAATATGTCAGTGCGAGGGCGATAGAATACATTACGTATCGAGTAAAACCTAACGTGCAGTACCCGGCGGTAAAGTTTGCACATCGGTTTTTAGAAAGAGGCAACTAATATTGCATAAACGTCACATAAGTTCGAGAGGGACAACGCTCTATGAAGCCGAGTCTCTTTCCAGTCAATGATATAAGTTAAGATATGTTACACCGGCTCTAAAATTGAAGCGCTCAGATTGCGATAATTCTAACAATCGCTCTTAGTCCTACCCAGACCACCGAGAGGTGTGTACCACAGCCGAGTTCTCGTTCATCATGCGCAATTAAACTGAATTAATATATATATTTTTTAATTTTATTATTTATTGAAAATAAATAGGACGCCATTTTGACGTTTTTGACTGACTTAGAGAAAAAGACAAGCTTATGCTGTTTAAGATCGAGAGTAACAAAGATAAAAAGAATGCACGCGCGATTGTCAAATGCTAGTTGTCTCTTTCTTATTTATTAAAAACGAGTATATGTATTTTGCCAACTCTTTTACGCATTTTGAAGTATGAAGATAGGTGTATGTCAACTGTCAATAAATTGTATGATGTGAAGTATTTATTTCGCTCATTTTGTTAGAGAATAACGTACCTATCTTTACTTATATATCATTGTTTCCAGTGACCGATGTGCAAACATTATAGCCTGGTACTGTATCCTTTATATTCAAACTCATGGTAGGATTACTGAACACGAATTTTACGCTGGTACTACAAAAACACGTTTGGCTGTCTTTACGTTGTTCGTTGCGTGATTTTTACGACGGTTGGGCATTGTGCACCAAGCACGTAAAAGTCTGGAAATGGCCTACGTAATCCCGCCTGTTATCTTTATTGTGAATGAGGATGAGATACTTGAAGGTAACAAAGGTAATAAGTGTGGAAACATTGAATTTCTTTTCCTGTTATTTCAACCCGTAAGGGCAAAAAAAATACATATTTAAAGGCCTATAATGAAGACAGAATTTAACGTCATAATTTTTGTGTTACAAAGGCCATAGTCGGATTTTCATAGTAAGTCAGCCTTTAAATCAACCAGACTCTAGTATTTTTTTGTGAGTACCTCTTATGGTCAAGAATATTTCTGCTGAGTATCAACGTCCTATCGGTGACAGTTTTTGAAATATGATTTTTTTTAGTTTTTTCTTTAATGTGTTGTATCTCAGGATGTATAAAAGCGAATTGCTTCAAATTTTGAAATAATGTTCTTTAATTAGATATGCATCGAATTTAAAAAACTGAATATCGATTGTCGTATAAAAAAAAGAAAAAAAAAGACCAAACAATTTTTCATATTTTTTTTTGTGTACCTATGAAGTAGTGACACCTCTATTTTCTTTTTCTAATTATAGACCATACATTGGCCTACTAGTTGCCTAAGTATCAAAATTTTCCAAGCGGTACTTCTTACCAAAAATCGGCAATATGTGTGGTCAAGTTCTGCATTCAATCGGTGTTTTTCAATGTAGTATACAAACTCTTCATTTATATTTGAGTTTTCTTATCAGGTTATCTTATTTAAGAGTAAATGCTAATGACAACTTAATGTCATCATGATGCAAGCTGTTTATTTCATTATTAATCGGCCGTTTACCATTTCAACTAGCGTATCTCGATAATATTTAACTGCAATGAATCCGTTTCATGGAAATATTAATAAAAAGTGCAAGAGCTGCAGCAAATATTTAAAAAAAGATAAGGGTAAGAAAAAAATATGAAATAAACAGCTTGCATCATGATGACATTAAGTTGTCATTAGCATTTACTCTTAAATAAGATAACCTGATATGAAAACTCAAATATAAATGAAGAGTTTGTATACTACTTACATTGAAAAACACCGATTGAATGCAGAACTTGACCACACATATTGCCGATTTTTGGTAAGAAGTACCGCTTGGAAAATTTTGATACTTAGGCAACTAGTAGGCCAATGTATGGTCTATAATTAGAAAAAGAAAATAGAGGTGTCACTACTTCATAGGTACACAAAAAAAAAATATGAAAAATTTTTTGGTCTTTTTTTTCTTTTTTTTATACGACAATCGATATTCATTTTTTTAAATTCGATGCATATCTAAATAAAGAACATTATTTCAAAATTTGAAGCAATTCGCTTTTATACATCCTGAGATACAACACATTAAAGAAAAAACTAAAAAAAATCATAAGTCAAAAACTGTCACCGAGAGGACGTTGATACTCAGCAGAAATATTCTTCACCATAAGAGGTACTCACAAAAAAATACTAGAGTCTGGTTGATTTAAAGGCTGACTTACTATGAAAATCCGACTATGGCCTTTGAATGTCGTGTAACAGTTTTTGGCACTGCAAATAAGGCAACAAATTAAATTTTTTTCGTCTTTTAAATTTGCCCCCTTTTATTTCTGCCAACAGAGTATAACCACATAGTTTGTATGACTTACTTTCGTAACACATTTGACGCGATCGTAATTTGTAGATACATACTTATACTCGTTAATTATTGGTAAAATAACTAAAATCTTACCAACACTAATCTGGAATAAATTTCAATCCATTGTATCAATCTAGTAATTTTCCAGAAATTATTTATTGAAGAATAGCCAACTTACTAAGTATTCCAATTAGTTGCAAGCGTCGATTGACTGTAACAACTTAGGGTAGGGTGGAATACTTAATTACTAGATTTGTAAGTAGCGTGATCAAAAATATGTTTTGAATTAATTCATGAATTGGCACTAGGGGTCTACTATGTATACCTGGGTCGCGTTTTATAAAGTTACATTTTACAATTTCGCTGTTTGCCTCTCTATTGCACGCACATATTGGCTAGAAAGAGAGGCAAACAGCAAAAATGTAAATTGTAACTTTATAAAACACGACCCTGATGGTAGGTAAGTCGCTACCATAGCCTATAGATGTCTGTAATATTAGTGATGTACCAGGGTGAATATCTGAGCGTTTCAACCGCCTAATTTGGGTGGCATAATTTCTGCTGAAGTTTCTAAACGTCTCAATGTTATACTTCGTCATTTGTATAAGGTACCGTGCCTCCTTCAAATTACAAAGAGCGCATTGTAACGAATAGAAACTTTGGCCAAAATGATGCCACCAAAATTAGACGGTTGAAGCGCTGAGATATTCACCCACCAACATGTGAGTCCACCCTTTAAAACAGGATCGACCGTGTCATCGAAAAAATTGCACTATTAAAAAACAAGTCCACCACCGAGTTTCTTGCCGGATTCTTCTCGGGTCAGTGGTGTAGGGTCAGAACCAGAAGAAGATTTTATTTTATAAACTGGCTATTGTGTACGAGAATTCAAAAATGCTTCTTGAATATGAATATAGAATCGTTTGACTTTGGATCCCTTAAACTCGACACAAAGCATTCTCTATTTATAGTTTAACTGTTCGTTACGTAATAAGTAAGTTAATGTCTGTTATATGGGAAACAAATTGTTTTGTAAATCCATACAACTATTAACTTGACTAAAGTAGCTTACTCATCATGTTATCTGTTCCAACTTTTACGCAATGCTACCCAAGCGTTTAACGTTTACATCAAAATTGTTGTTTATCTCATAAATTATCATAATTTTGATGGTTCCTTAGCTTTTACGTTTGAGTCGTATCAGTCCCGTCCCCGTCTATTACGCTTAGATTTCGTGATTTAAGTATTTCAAGTACAATCTTACGAAATTGCTCTTTAATCACACTTAACTTCCTTTATAATAATATTAGGTCATTACCTATAAAATTTGCGTTTTTATGGAGAATTTTGTGAAAAGTCTATTTTCCATACAATGAATTTTGAGTATGTATATTTTTTTGATGTCAAAATCAAAATAAACCAAATTTTATCGGTAATATTAGACACTTCAAAGGCGTGCTTTGTATATCTCTATAGAAAACAGGGTACTATCATACATTTATACCTATTTCAAACATATGAACCGGCAGCATATGGCAAGAGTTGTTTTCAAAGATTATTTTTGAATATTATTTAAGGGATTAAATCTATCACAAATATTTGTTCCTTGGTCATTGCTGTCTATGTATTTAAGTATCTATATGTATCTATCTATTATATATATCGTCGCCTAGTACCCACATCACAAGCCTTAATTGAGCTTACCGTGGGACTAGGTCGATTTGTGTAAGATGTCCCAAGATATTTTTTTATTATTTATTTATTTATTTATTAGTGTGAAACAGTTATTTGTTCAACTAGAGAGCAAAGTCGATTTTTGTTTCAAGTGTTGATGTTGAGTCCCGAGCTAGAGAAAGATTCTATAATTAGAATCTTGAGCGCAGCGAGGGACTCAAAGACACGAGATACAAATATCTTTGCTCTCGTGTGATACATACAACTTTTCACCTCAGCGGTGAGAACATAATTATTATGGCGCAAAGGAGTAAGACACCAACACCCCATTTTGAAGAGTAAAAACATTGGCTTCGTTACTTGATTCACTCATATTAAACACAGTTTTTAGTTTAAGTTATGTTTTATCGCTAAGAAAACGTACTAATCTAGAATATTTAAGGTATTTTTTCTTCATGTCTCGTAGTCATGGGACGCCCTGTATATAATGTCAACTATACCAATATATATTTACCCATTCACGTGTAACGTAGTATTTATAATCTTCAGAACCCTTTTACATTTTGTGATGTTACGTAAGCGATCTAAAGAACCCATCAAAGAACGCATGAGCTTAGAGCACCCTTTTGAAGGATTGCGTAAGCACTTGTCTCAAGATGGTCTCATTAAAGGTTCGTGTTCACTTATCAACATGGAATCACTTTTAATCTATGATCGTCACGGGAAAAGGAATCCAAATAACCAGTAAAAATATGAATAATTCCTAATATTTTCTTCCAAACTAACTTAATAACTAGCTTAATTTGCAAATTTAGTATGTACGGTCAGTTACAAAGTCATATATCCACTTTTGACCTCAGTAAGGTGAAAAAGTGGATACATTACTTTGTAACTGACTGTACATCCACCCTTAAAATTTATTGTCTGTGTTTTAGTATATTTTTCTTTGTGGGTACTATTGTACTTATCTTTCTTATTTTGATGGAGTTAGATCTATCAAATTTCCTCCATTGTCAGTCGCCCGCAAACCACAAACCCTGTAAAACTGTAAAGTGTTCGAAACGTCGGAATGAAGTTTAAGTTAATTAATATACGCGAGTTTATCCGTTTTCATTGTTTTATTTCATGAATAGTTTCCATTGAATAGTAAAAATAGATATGCGATACAATCAGTTTCCATAGTTTTATTTCGTCAAGTCAAGTAATTCGATTCTTCTTCGCGTATTGTAACTATGATGATATCCACCAAATCAAACTGATATCCAATTCAAGCAATAATAGCAATATACATCTAAAAATAACCCGTCGGTTAACATCAATCAGCTTTTACTGGTCGCCCAATATGATTATATTTTTAAACAGCTATTTCCTTGATTGAAAGTAAAGCTATACCCAAGGGAAATAATTACTTTTGACTAAAATACGCCCACAGATATGTTATTACTTTAAAATACTCCCTCAAATATCTTGGTACCGGCAGGCATGGCAGATTTATACCAAAAAAGTGTATTTGAAGGGTCCACGGAAAAAAACATGTCCAGTGCTTAAAAAAATCAGGGCAAATTCACACCTTATTCTGTTAAAAGTGAGGTGGTTTTTCCTTCTGTAATTTGAGTTGACTAGACATGTTCTTTCTGTGGACCCTTCATTTGGAGGTTGCTTCATTGTTTCACATTCTTCGATGGTTTTGTTGATGGGGCTCGCACATGCGCACCGACCTTTACTTGTATACTTTATATCCACGTACTGTTATATCTACAGTTGTAGGATAAGATTGTTTCCTTTGTTTACACAATTACCCCTGACACGGTCGGGTAATGAGACGCAGTGAACACGTCCCGCTGACGTCACTAGCGCTGGGGTTGAAGGAATTCGTGAAGAGGGTTGCTACGGTAATTTTATTAATGAATTTATTCAGTGTATTTGTGTATGGAAAAACAGCCTACGCGATGGCAGGAATTCAGATTTTAGTAACAAAGTATCGACGAGTTACTGTAAATGGTTACTAGTGTTAGTTTACTAGAATTACTTATGATTTCACAGTCAGAAATCATTAGTGCCTATGATATCACTAGTTCCACCCTTGAACATTGTCCTTTAAATATATAAGTTACTAATAGACTTGTAGTACGGCTGAAACATCTGTGGCTAATCCCGGAATTTGGAATCAGTATTTTGAGAACAATAAACCGCAATCGAAGCTTTCAATGAAGAGAAAAAAGGTTCCCATTAATTCCTTTTACAAGAGTATTATTGGCAGGTATCAGGGAGTATAGGCCTCAACTTCATGGGTTGGGCATTTGGCGGGGGGACTATTTGGGTAAGTGGCGCAATGGCTATTGGCGTGACATTTATTTTATTAGTATTTGAACTTAATTGTAGGCCTGATCTTCAGGTCTAGGGACTTTCTTTTGCCTTAGTTACCCAGGTCGAGCATATTGTGACTAGAAATGTAGAAATAATTAGTCTAAATAATGATTGAGACAGTGGTGCTAATGTTTGTGGTAAATGTCCTACTGTTTTGATGTAAAGTGACGAGTATAACTGACTGACAGCCACGTACATGCACTCCATTTTGTAACGGACTGATTAGGTCATTAGCACGGTGATGGTTCTATGTAAAGCTGCCTGTTTAGGTCTATGAACTATAGAAGGGTGAGCCTAATATTAGTATTTCTTTGCACTCCATAGCTGCATAATCTTGATTGTGACTGGAACTACAGTCATATCCTGTGACCCCGTCGTATGTGATGCACCTTCATTATCAATATGCTTCTATTTACTTAGTAGTGAAATTATGGGTATACCAAACTGACCACCACGTACCTCCACCGCATTTTGCAAATAACACTGCGGCCCTGCTAGGAACTTCAAAATCCATAAATTTTGAGTATTCATCTCCGTCACTCCAATGAAGCTTTCATTAGTGACATAGACAAATCCTCGGAATGTCGAATTTACAAGTTCGCGGTAGTAGACCTGCTTGGATTAGAGGCACGGAAATAATGTTGTGTTGCCTTAAGTGGTTGACCCAATATTTGTGACTCTTAAACCTGCCACTTCCATTGGGCCTAGTTTCATGGGTTGGGCATTTTGCGACTGGCACTATTTGGGTCAGTGGCGCAGTGCTGATGGCACGGCCGGCAGCCCTTTATTCTTCACCTCGGCTTTTTACGTAATGCTCCCTTTTTGTTATGTCGTTTTCATTTTCTGCTGTTTTTTTGGGGCGCTGCTAATGTCTGATGGCATTATTTTGATCGTTTTGGAGAGATTGTTAGTTGTTAGTTGTCATTGTAAGATTGATTCTATTGTATGTTTTGATATTTCATTCCGGTAAGTGTGACAATTTATGAAATACGAAAAACAACAATCATTGACCAAACACAATTTTAAATTAAATAAGAAGATTGATTCTTGTAATTGATAGGTTAAAATAATCAATACCTACCCCTTTCTTAGTACAGTCACGTCTAATAATATGTATACATTTTGGAACGTATATCAAAGGCATAAGGATCAAAATCGTATACATATTATTTGAGCCGACCGTACAAGATGAAGTACATTTTATGAACATGATCTTGCAAAAGTAAAAAAATGCTCATGAAATAACGGAAACCCATTCGTCACATAGATACCGTAATTTTTTTTATCTCCGCTCGCTCGTATCGAACGAAATATTGGAATATACTTTGCTACATCCTTAACATTAAAACTGGAAAATTATGAGTAAGCACCTACACATCAGGTCAATATTAAACTAATGTGTAAACTTTTTGCA
Organism: Thaumatotibia leucotreta; assembly: GCA_025490895.1. Classification (NCBI taxonomy): domain Eukaryota; kingdom Metazoa; phylum Arthropoda; class Insecta; order Lepidoptera; family Tortricidae; genus Thaumatotibia; species Thaumatotibia leucotreta. The sequence goes on from JALPQI010009088.1 coordinate 15,591, forward strand.
CATTAGGTACTCAAAGATGTTTGAGTCAATATTATTGCATTAAAGCCTATTATTTATAATGATCCTTTTAAAATCCAAGGTTACTAAATGTAATTTTCCTAAGTTATTTGAAAGTACAAAAAATGCTGCTTTGTACTCGCAATCGACGTGGGTTTCGAAGAAAGAAATGTTAATAACTTCAATTAAAAACTTAACTACTTGGGAAATTTAAGATTGCTAATTAAAATTACTAATGAGTGCTGTAAAATTTTCAAAAGTACTTTTCGTATCATAACAGCAAATGTTTAATGATATTGATTAGCTCTTAGACTTTGTATGGGGAAGTTACAAACTAGTTACGAGAGATATTGAAATCTGTACTTCGGAACCATGCCATTATTATTAAATCTAAAAACGAAGCCGAAACGATTAATGATAAAAATCAAAGTAGTGCTTGTCACATAACAAATCCTTATGACTGTGTAGCGGATCGACACGCGAGAGAAATCGCTACCGCTTATGAGTTTGTGCAACCGCATATCACACCACCTCCGCGCGTCACCTATTGTCCAGCGGCCGGCCCGCGCCCGCGCCCCGCGCCCCGGCGGACCCAGGACCTGCGCGGCCGCAGCCCCGACAATGCGATTTAGACTCTGGTACTGGTTGCACGCGCGCTTAGCTTTGTATCGAATCGAGACACTCGCGAATTTGCTTTGTAAAACGCTTTAGCTTTTTGCTTGTTTGTTCGTAGTTTCCAATTGTGCTTTCGCTTTTGGCCTTGTGTTATTCCTATTCAAAATTTAGTGTTCTATCTTTCTTTTCTTCTTTAACCTTCCATCGTGTGTTTGTAAATTTCTTGTGTAAATAAAATAGTTATATAAATTAGTGGCGTGCGTTTAATCTTAAACTTTACTGCATTTTTCCATCCGATACTGAGCAACCTTTCTGGGTTCGATTCCCAGATTCGCATTCCTCATACTTCTACATTGGTGACAGCCCGACTTTGAACAACATGGGCGGCGATGGAGCTGGATCTGGAGAACCAGGAGCGGGAGCACATGGCAGCGGCGTGGGCGCAGGTTCGACGCTAACCGGCGCCGGCCCGGGAATCAAGTTGAGCGGTGGTCCAAGTACAAGCGGTAGCGGAATTTCAAGCGAGTTGTTTCGTGTTGGTGTTCGCATTCCACCATTCTGGCCAGAGGAACCCGAGGTATGGTTTGCACAAGTGGAACTACAATTCGAACTCTCTAATGTCACGAGTGATGGTACCAAATTTAATTTCGTGGCATCGCAGCTCGACCAAGAATACGCAAGAACTATGAAGGATATATTAGTTAATCCACCGAGGACAGGCAGGTACGATAAATTTAAGAGTGAACTAATAAAGCGCATTTCGGCGACTCGAGAAAAGAAAACCCTTCAACTGATTCAGCATGAAGAATTGGGTGACCGCAAGCCGTCACAATTCTTGCGTCACCTGCGTGATCTGGCTGGACCTACCATTCCAGACGAATTTATTCGTACCATTTGGGCTAGCCGTCTCCCACCTAATGTGCATACAATAGTAGCTTCGCAGCCGAACCAGAACTTGGATGACGTAGCAGAATTGGCCGATCGGGTCAATGACGTCACTAAATCTTCTGCCCACGTCGCCGCCGCTACAGCCAGCACCGCTCTTGCAACCAATACCACGCAAGGATCTACTTTAGAAGCCAGGGTGGAAGAGTTGACACGCCAAGTAGAATCCTTGCTCCGAAACCAAGGTACATACTCCCGCTCTCGTTCTCATAGCAGAGGCAATTTCCATCGTCGGGGTTCCAGATCTAAGTCTAGGTCACGCCAGAGATCTCGTAGCCGACCGGACGGACACCCGCATTGCTGGTACCACTACCAGTTTGGGGGCAACGCCAAGAACTGCAAGGCTCCATGCAGCTTTAATTCATCGTTAAACTAAAAAGGCAGCATTTGGTGGCCGCAAATGTCTGCCCCGTGTCATCAGGCCGCCTGTTCGTTACGGACCGTAAATCAAAGGTACAATACCTCGTCGACACAGGTTCGGACCTGTGTGTTTATCCACGGTCAGCCGTCCGGGCGCCTTCAAACAGCAAGACCAAGTACCAACTCTTCGCTGCAAATGGTACACCAATACCCACCTATGGCTACCTCAATCTTCACCTGGACCTGGGATTACGACGGGATTTTGAATGGCGTTTTACCATTGCGGACGTTTCCAAGCCCATCATTGGATTCGATTTTTTAAGTTTCTATAAGTTACTTGTCGATTGCCATAATCATAGGCTCATCGACGCCGTCACGTTCCTCACAGTAACCGTGCCGTACCATAAAGGAGTCGATAGCATCTCGTCGGTGCGCACAACCCTCAGCGATACGGCATACCATGAGCTACTGAGGGAGTATCCGGAGGTAACTCGTCCAGCTGGTAAGCTAAATATCCCTAAGCATTCCACAGTGCATCACATAAGGACTACTCCTGGCCCACCGGTTTCCAGCCGTCCGCGTCGCCTAGACCCACAAAGGTTACAGATTGCCAGGAAAGAATTCGACGACATGTTGCAGAGTGGAACGGCACGCAGGTCAGAAAGTGCCTGGTCTTCTCCTCTACATCTGGCACGCAAGAAGAACGACGGCTGGAGGCCGTGTGGAGATTATAGAGCACTGAATGCTAGGACCGTCCCAGATAGGTATCCAGTCAGACACATCCAGGACTTTGCTTACCAGCTGGCGGGTAAGAAAGTCTTCAGCACGATTGACCTTGTGAAGGCGTATAATCAGATACCAGTCCATCCTGAGGATATACCTAAAACAGCGATTACCACACCGTTTGGTCTCTTTGACTTCCCGTACATGACCTTCGGATTACGGAACGCTGCACAGACCTTTCAGCGCTTTATCGACGAAGTGCTGAGAGACATGGACTTCTGCTATGGGTATATCGACGACATATTAGTCTATTCTGAGTCTGAAGCCCAGCACGAACAACACCTTCGAAAACTCTTCGAGCGCCTGCAGGAATACGGCGTCCTCATCAACACTGCTAAATGTGTTTTTGGACGTCAGGAGGTATCTTTTTTGGGCTACACTGTATCTGCGGCAGGTGTTCGACCATTAGACTCCAAGGTGGCAGCAATTAACGAATACCCAATGCCTAAAACGATAAAAGAGTTAAGGCGCTTCTTAGGAATGATGAACTTTTATCGACGGTTCGTTCCTGGTGCAGCATCTTTACAAGCACCACTCAATTCGCTTCTTGCCGGTCCGAAGATCAAGGGCTCGCAGCCAGTGGAGCCCACCCCAGAACTACGGGAGCAATTCGAGAAGTGTAAGGCCAGCCTTGCTCGAGCAACTCTTTTAGCTCACCCCGATATGGAAGCAGAGTTAGCTATTGAGACGGACGCTTCAGACGCAGCGATAGGAGCTGTTCTGCAGCAGAAGAAGGAAGGTAAATGGGAACCTTTAGCTTTCTTTTCCCGTAAACTAAGCCCATCGCAGAAGAAGTACAGCCCCTACGATCGCGAGCTGCTCGCGATATACGAAGCGATACGCTACTTCAGGCACATGGTGGAGGCTCGCACGTTCACTATATATACGGACCACAAGCCTCTCACCTTCGCCTTTACAACCCGTCGCGACAACTGCTCACCTCGCCAGTTCAGGTATCTAGACTACATCAGCCAGTTCACCACAGACATTAGATACCTGGCTGGAAAAGACAATACGGTCGCCGATGCACTCTCCCGCATCGAAGAGGTTCTTAGTCCGCCGGTTCTGGACTACCAACTCCTAGCTCAGGAACAGAAGGCAGATGCAGAGTTGCAGACATTGATGGAACACGGGTCAACCACCTCACTGCAGCTTCAGAAGGTACAATACGCCAATTTGCCCATCTACTGTGATATCTCTACTGGAGAGCCGAGACCATACATCACTCCCAGTTTACGCCGGATCGCTTTCGACTCTCTACATAACCTCAGCCACCCCGGGGTCAAGCCTACGGTGCGTCTAATTACGCAAAGGTTCGTATGGCCCGGGGTGAGGAACGACTGTCGACGATGGGCCAAGACGTGTCTTCAATGCCAGCGAAACAAAGTGCATAGACACACATCCGCACCTTTGGCACAATTCAAGTTACCTTCAGCACGTTTCCGTCACGTGCACCTTGACCTGGTGGGACCCTTACCTGTTTCTCATAATTACAGGTACTGCCTCACTGCCATCGACAGGTTCACCCGTTGGCCTGAGGCGTACCCCCTGTCGGACATAACTGCCGATACCTGCGCCGCAGCCTTCGTGTCGGGCTGGGTAGCTCGCTTTGGCTGTCCAGAACACATCACCACAGACCGCGGCCGACAGTTTGAATCGCACCTCTTCAGGGCCATCGCAAAACTGACCGGCTCCACTCATCACACTACCACGGCCTATCATCCCGCGGCCAACGGCTTGGTCGAGAGGCTGCACCGGCAACTCAAGGCTGCCATCGCGTGCCACACGAGCACCCACTGGAGCGAAGCGCTTCCCCTGGTTCTCCTCGGAATTCGTAGTGCCTGGAAGGAGGACCTGCAAGCATCACCAGCAGAACTTGTCTACGGCGAGCCACTTCGTTTGCCTGGACAGTTCTTCACACCTTCCAGCGAGCCGGTTGACATTACTGACTTCGCGGGTCGCCTGCGAAGCCACATGAACAAGCTCTCTCCTCACTCAACATCCTGGCACTCCAACCGTCTATTCTACCTACCCAAGGACCTTAAGACGAGCAGTCACGTGTTTCTTCGGCAGGGACCAGCACGTCGCCCTCTTCAGGCTGCCTACACTGGGCCGCATAAAGTGATAAGACGAAGTGACAAGGCCTACGACATAGAAGTGTCAGGAAAAGAGGTCACGGTAACAGTTGACAGACTGAAACCAGCCTACGTCATGAAGGAAGACGTTCACCAGGCGGTTCCACCATGGACGAAGGACAACACCAGCGTGCCCACGCCTGAGAAGAAGACGAAAAGTGGACGAGTCGTCAGATTTCCCGACTACTATCGACCGTAGTTACGGTCTCGGTAGGGGAGAACTTGTAGCGGATCGACACGCGAGAGAAATCGCTACCGCTTATGAGTTTGTGCAACCGCATATCACACCACCTCCGCGCGTCACCTATTGTCCAGCGGCCGGCCCGCGCCCGCGCCCCGCGCCCCGGCGGACCCAGGCCCTGCGCGGCCGCAGCCCCGACAATGCGATTTAGACTCTGGTACTGGTTGCACGCGCGCTTAGCTTTGTATCGAATCGAGACACTCGCGAATTTGCTTTGTAAAACGCTTTTGCTTTTTGCTTGTTTGTTCGTAGTTTCCAATTGTGCTTTCGCTTTTGGCCTTGTGTTATTCCTATTCAAAATTTAGTGTTCTATCTTTCTTTTCTTCTTTAACCTTCCATCGTGTGTTTGTAAATTTCTTGTGTAAATAAAATAGTTATATAAATTAGTGGCGTGCGTTTAATCTTAAACTTTACTGCATTTTTCCATCCGATACTGAGCAACCTTTCTGGGTTCGATTCCCAGATTCGCATTCCTCATACTTCTACAACTGTTATAAATTACCTAGTGAACATTCTCTTGAGAATAAGGACCTAACAATAGTTGCAAAGTGGCAACATTTTGACATCCCACACTGCCCCATTATTTGCTTGTGTTCGCACGCAATCCAGCTATTAGTCGTGTCAATACACAGTACAATTACTTGTCTTGGTGCCATGACGTCTGGCTTTTTGCATTGTGTTTTTCTGAGGACTTTAATGCGTCGTCGTAATTTTTGGGGAGTCATGTGGGCTTTTAGTGTTTTAACGTTGTTTTGGTTGAGTGAGAATCGTTAAAGGCGTGACGAAAAATTAGAGTTAAAAAAACAGGGTCTATATGTAAGGTTACCGAAATAGTACGAATTAGTGTTTTATTTAAAAGTAACTCTTGTTGGCGTAACTGATGAATGTAGCTGTCTCCATGTCTCCATTTAACTCTGTCTAAAGCCGCCTCCTTGACTTCCTTGTACGACACAACGTCTACGTTCTCTTTTATTTTTTTCATGTAACTTCTTCTAGGTCTCCCTCTTCCTCGCTTTCCTTCAATCCTTCCTTCTATTATGTTTTTTTATCAAATTTATGACGATGAGTGTGTTTTGCTTACATTTGATTCTTACTTCACTTGTTCTTTTTTCAAAAACATGAAACGTCAGTGCGGCTAAGTCATATTCTATTTTGAAGGAAAGTCCGTCATATGCGTCTTATACTGTTGAATTTGGGTCGGAAATCAGTTGGTAGACGAACTTTTCTAATAGTCGGTCTTATACACATTGACACGTGTTTTGCTTATTAATTTTTAGCTACGTACAAATGAGTAAATTTGCTCTAAAATAAAAAGATGAAAGTAGTTTTCATAAAAGAACTTTCCGTAGCAACAAAATCTTGACGCAGAATCGCATCCGCCAAGAATAATAATGCCAGAAAATGCATTCCGTCAGATGTCAACTCAAGGTTAAAATATTCGAGAATTGCGTATAGTGACGAGTATTATAGTTATGTAATCTACTAGCTTTTATTAACTATAGGGGAAGAATAAATAGTTAAAATAATATCCTACATCTACAGAAAAGGTAACATAATTACATTTGATTTCTTCATAGTATTTTTTGCCTTACAAAACGAGGATACAGAAGGATCTAACTATAAGGCTAGCTTTACACCTGTAAGTTCTTACGTAAATTATAGGGGCGGAGCTATAACTTGCGTAAGAACTTACAGGTGTACGGCTGGCCTAATAATGATAAGTGTTCAGTAAAGACTACATACCCTAAGTACTACAGTACTTGATAGTAAATATGCCAACACTAAGTACTACAGTAGAGGTACCTTTAAACCTAAGCATGGTTCTTAGCAACACTGCAAATACTGCTAAAATAATGCATCACGATACACGAAAACACTGAGTGGCGATAAATTAAAACACGACCAAAGGGAGTATTTTACATCGACACGAGTTACGAATTTCATTTTCGCATGTGTATCGTAGATACAACGTTTTCCAGTTGCAGATGGAACTCCGAAGTTTCGACCGGATAAAATTAATTAGGAAATGTACTATTTTAGCACTATAAATAAGATAAGGATAACACAAGCGTAATAAAAAGGTAATACAAGCGTATTACAAGTTACAGAGAAATAGGCCCCACGTAACCCAGTTTGGAATAAAATAGGACTTTTCTATTGATATTGGCCCAAATGTACGTACAAATTTTCTCTCTCAGATAAGAATCTCTATTAGAATTTAATATCGGAAATCGGATCACAACCCGAGAATCGTATTACGTACCAATAAAAAGAACGAAATAAAACAATCTATTTATAACATCAAAGAGAGAAAAAGTATGATTGTGAGTTACTATGACAGCTCCGTCTGTTTCCAAATTGTTTTTGGCTGCCAACGGCGTCTAAATAGTTTTATGCATTTTGCACTTCAGTATGATGACCAAGGATCGGACAAACGCCCGTCATTTCGAAAAAATAACCCTATTCCGTACAGTAGAGACAGAGACTTCCTTATTTTATGACGTTAACATTTTTTATTTTATAAAATATTTTTTTAATAACACTATCACAAATTATCTATTTAGGAGATCTCAACTCCTTCTTACTTGTATTAACCCTGATTGTGAATTTATGACACATAAACGACTTAGAATTTTTGATATTGAATTTTGATCTATTGAGTGTATAATTATCTTCTTCGGTTACCGCGATAGTTATTCATGAAATAAAACGATTTAAGCTAATTATATCGCGTATATTAATTAACGGTGTAACGATGTTTCGAACAATCATGGTGTGCACATTTGCACAAGTATCTAAGAAATAGTCGGGATCTTCTAAATAGATACTTTGTATTCGTATCATAAGAAAAATATCTTAAATTAATAAAATATGTTAACATCATAAGATAAGGAAGTATCTACCATACGGAACAGGGTTATGTTTTCAAAATGACGGGCGTTCGTCCCATCCTTGATGATGACGTCATCAATTATAATAAATATTTGGCTGTTTGAATCTTGTTCAGTACAGTATGATATGATAGCCTCTTGGAACAAGTTACTTCTAAAATAACTTGCAAGTAGAGACCGGCCAGTGTAAGCGTTATATTTGATTGGAAATAGTAATTCACGATACAAGTGTGGAAAGTAGGCTTTTTTCAGATGTCAGGCAGGGTCACTACCAACTAGGCTACGGAGGCTGACATTATTATGTGCTTTAAAACAATTTTCCTAGTATTTCATTCTTTCCATTATTATGTGCTTTAAAACAATGTTCCTAGTATTTCATTCTTTCCAGTAACTGAACGGTAGATATTTCGTCTTCTTATACCACAATGGACACGTCATTTTAATGGATATTAGAACATGTGATTAAATATTTACTCTTGCCGTAGATAATGGATTGCGGTCGTTTAAATGCTCTTTCATTTTCGTGTGACCATCTTTCTTCGTCTATGATATTGCATTGGTTTTTGTTTGGTTCTTGAAAAAAATGTTTTTACTGAAAAACAGAAATGTGTTGTACAATCGTTTATAATGAAAACAGTAATTTTTTTTTATTAAAGTTTATTTATTTTACTACTGCAACCAGTTGAATAAATATTTTCCTGTCTGTTTTATTGTACCTATCGCATATTAAATTGTTTTATGGCAAATAAGTAACTAGTATTCATATTTACTTAACCATTCAACAGTTTTCATGAATAAGTTTGGTATGCTAGACGAGTTAAATAAAGTTTTTTAACTGTTATTTTTTAATGTTTTTTTTTTTGATATTTTGTTTTTATTATAGAAAAAAAACACAACATAAATGGCGATATAATAATAGAAAGTCAATTACAATTTTCCACAGGTAAATGCACTAAGCGCGCTTTATATCCTGTACAGTCGATGGCAAAATAATCTGTATTTAAAAATGCTCAAAGATATGCCCCAGTGCACTTTAATTCTGTGTAATAAGAACGTCGTAATATCGTCCATTAAATACAAAAGCGACACAACTCAAAAACCGTGAAAAATGATTTTATTGTAAAAACGACATTATCAGCACTAATATTTTACGTGACACTAAGACACCTGTCGATTTGACGTCAGTAAGTATCAAAATTATGCAGGTGCCCTTTTTGCACTATCGCTCTTTAGAAACTTATTTCAGTGCTAAACTGCCATTTTGTCAGTTGCGACTCGACTGTCGACCAAAACACACGACATTTTTGTGAAAAAGTGCCATGAAACGAAAAAATAAGTGATTACGTTAAAAAATATGTAAGCAAAGGTGCCATATTTATAGATGTGGCCGTTTTGAATAAAATAAATACGTAAATATTATGTTTCTTTATATAGAAAGGAGTCGCAAAACGGAATGTGGCAGCTTTAATTTTAAAATATCCTCTTAAATTTGATTTTTCATTCATCAAAACTGCTGTATTAGGATTTGCAACCTTTTTGAACTAAAAATATAATCGAATGCATCAATCACAGGAGCCATATTTATACATGATGCTGTTTCGAATAAAGTAAATATGTATGGTTTAGATTTCTTTATAAACAAAGGAGCCGCAATACGGAATGTTGAATTTCAAAAAACATTAAATAAATAAATAAATAAATAAATATCTTGGGACATCTTACACAAATCAACCTAGTCCCACGGTAAGCTCAATTAAGGCTTGTGTTGTGGGTACCAGGCGACGATATATATAATAGATAGATACGTATAGATACTTATCCACTCAATTGCTTTTGGTAACTGTGGTTACCAGCTGTCACTCTTATTTTACATAGGAATAAAGCTCAACCAAAATTTCAAAGCATGTGAGTGGTTAGATACATACACAGCCATGACCAAGGAACAAACATTTGTGATAAATAAATACACAAAGAATGCCCTCGCCGGGATTCGAACCCGGAACCTCCAGCTTCGTAGGCAGGGTCACTACCAACTAGGCTACAGAGGCTGAGAGGCTACAGAGGAATTTAAGAGGTTGCATTTACAACCGTTTTTAATTCAGTATAATATTAAAATCCATAAATGTACCAGATTGAATAATTGAGTATCTTTTGCATGAAATCTTAAAAAATACAATACATCTTATAAAAACAGTAATTGTAAAACGTGGTACTTTGTATTGTGTTCGTTTTACTTAAAAGTATATTATTAGAGATTGTGTGGAAGATGACTGTGAATTTTGTGTACTTACCTATATAATTGCGACTACGAAGAAACAATAATGGCATAAACTTCGGATTATTAAGTATTTGTCATATTTTCCTATTATATTATTTGTATACAATATACGTACAAGTAAAACAAACAAAGATCTAACCCCGGTGTATGTTTTAACGAATCTAAAAACTTATATTAGTATTTTTTTTTTTTTCACTTTTGGGACTGCCAACATAGGGATGATGACTGTATTTAAAATAAATTATTAGACATTATGCACGGCATCATACACGAATAAATTATTACTAAGATATAGACTACAGTCATTATTGTACAGAACTTTTATTTAATATAAGTGTAGTATACAAACGTGACGTTACTTTTGTGTATTTCATGTAAATCTTTCAAAAATCGAAAAAAGATGTTGACTTGACTTGACAGTCATCATGCCTATTGCTTCACTACATAGGTAGTACCCAAGTACTTTAGCGCTAAACTGTCATGTCGTCTAGAAAAAAAAAATGTTACATTATTACTAATCATAAGTAGATTTTTAGGAAAGACTTATTATCTCTGCAATTAAATATTGAAAGATATACTTTTGTATCGGTAAAAAATAAGTTCTTGCATCAATTTTAATGAAAAAACTAGTAAACCGTCAAAACATAATATGTATCCAAATTGATATTATCAATTTGATTATTGATATTATCAATTTGGATCATTTAGTATGGGATCATAGTAACCACCACACAAATACAATACACATAGAAAAAACAAATAACTAAAGATGTACTTAACCGATTTTTATTATTTACGTGCTTTTAGGTGGGCTATTTCCAGTTTATAGTAAAAATAAGTGGTATCAAAGTATTAATTCCATTCTCAACAATATAACTTTGATCGCGTTGTATTTATTTTATATTTATTAACTAAAAGTACCACATTTTTTTTATATAGCAGGTTGATTCTTGAAGAAAACCGATAATTATAATTATCTGAATTTTAAACTAGTACGTCCGTTAAATTCACCAAAATATATAACCAAAGTTAAAATTAATCAAAGTAACCCCGGTTTACGGTACCTATAAACATGTTTTGACAATATGTAAGTAAAGAAACAGTAAGAAAAAGTTTTGTCTGGTTCAGTTTTGTTAAAAAAACAGTATTTCTATGTTTAAGACATGATTTTATGTATGATTGAAATGAAATAACTGCTTATTTTTTTGTATTTGTGGCCTTTCATGGAAAAAAAAATTCAGAGTTAATGTTATTTTTTTATGCAAAACGGACGTATACGCTCATAAAAGCTTGCACAGCACATATTACTCTCTAATAACCAAACACATCAAAAGAGGGTTAAAATACCTACAAATTGATATATAACACATATAATATTAATGCTGTAAAAAAATTTTGTGAACAAAAAACGAATACAAAATCTTTAAACAGCTCCCCTGTAAAAAGTATTTTTTTGACATGTGTCGCTTTTGTATTTAATGGACGATATATTTATGAGAGGATTCTATCGATACTTATACTACTTTTGCACTTTACTGTTACTAGAGGAAAGGCTATAATGTAATATTGTTAACACGGTGTTCACGATCAAAACACTTACCCCCTTATTCATAAACGTCTTCTAATTTAGCAAGCCACTAAGTATTGTTTGTCCCTTTCGGTCTTATAGCCATATTGATAAGACTGATAGGGAAACACGATTCTTAGCGACTTCCTAAGCTTAGTACCGTTTTTCAAAGCTATAAAGAAAAAGCTCTGTCTCATATATTTTGTAATGATTCAATAAAATTAATTAAAAATAATTTACTTGTCACAAAACAATGTTATGCAAAACTATCCTCTTTTAACCTAGAAGCAATAGTCACCCTCAAACTCGTGCACATAGATCTACCTAATAATATTTGGGATCCAATAAACGTCATATATTTCGTAATGATTCATTAAAATTAATAAAAAATAATTTACATGTCACAAAACAATGTTATACAAAACTATCCTCTTTCAACCTAGAAGCATAGTCACCCTCAAACTCGCGCGCATAGATCTATTTGGGATCCAATAAACGTCAGATCGGCCGGATTTGATCCGCCACTTGTTCCACTTTTCCAGCAACAATCTCCCTTGCCCCTTTATCATAAGACCTGTTATTGCCTGTATTTTCTTTTGGACCACTTATGTAGTCTAAAACGGGGGCACTGAGCGGCATTATTGTATTTGTATTTCATTGGCACTATTCGGAACTGCGTCTTGTTTTATTTATTTAAGACGGAATGAAATATATTCTAAGATCTGAGATTAGTGCAGTAAATTTCGGTCGTTATTTACTAATATTATTACTGTATGTTATATTCTATTCTTGCCAAGTGCCGATTGATCAATGTATGTAATAATTAATTCTACATTGTATTTCGTTTGGTTGTGAGTTGAATTTTGATGAATTGATATTGATGTAACATTGATGATTACATACAAGGCAAAATAAGGATTTCTATGTAAAAAGCACGTAAGTATTGCTAGTCTCGGCCTTAACTTAACTCACCGTCAGAATTCGTTTGATTTAAGTTTTTTTTAAATCACCTCTAAATAACGAGGATCTGGGAGAAATCAGTTAAAGTCGGTTTTTATTATTTTTGTTAAGGGATTGTACCTTGTGCAAGCGTTTGTATTGGTGGGTGGATTTTTATTTTGTTGTCGTTGTATAAAATTTTCCTTACTTAATTTTTTTTTCTACTTAGAATCGCAAGCTCTTTCGATCCTCATTAGCAGAAGAAAGTGTCCCAAAATCTCTATACATTTTTTGTCTTCAACTGAGTTACGGTCGAAGAAAGTGTATGAAAAATAGTAACTCAATGGATTCTTTTTCTGGACACTTTTTATTTCTGTAAGGATCTAAAGAGCTCGTAATTCTGAATAAAAAAAGAGAAAAGACAAAATTCGGAAAATTAAAAAAAAGACACAAAAAAAATAAATCGCCCAGGAATATTGATACCGAATACGGGAGGTATATCATTGTCAAATAAATAAGTACACAATGACGTGTGTTTTCATCGTCAACATTGTGTGTTAGTATAGGTATTCTGTTGCAATAATCATTATTTATGCTAGTCGCCAGTTGGTAAAATAATATTTGTTCAGTGCTTTGTTAATTATATGTTTATTAGTTTTACATTCATATTGGCGGATAATTTGGCGAATTTCGAATGCGATCCGGGTTTATATATTTTGTGCTATTAATGATTTATTTCGGGTTGAGTTCATTATACCTACGCAAGTATATTTATTATGTAATCTTTTATTATACGTATTTTTAGCTTAGTGCTTAATTTTCAGCATCTGAATGATTAGTAAACGTTTAATTTTATCACATGAGTTTTACATTATCATCGTTAACCTCAGGTTTTATTCTAGCGAAATCCTGTATTATTAAATAAGGAACATTAAATATGATTTTTAACTAGGCACCGTATAATTTAGTTTCACTTACCAAAATCAGCTATCAATCTAAACAAGGCTGTATGTTAATTTTAAAAGCACAGTATTAAACTGTAATCTATAAAAAATATTCCCCTTATTTATAAACGACTCCTAATTTAGCCAGTCGCTAAGTAGGTATTGTTTGTCCATTTCGATCTTATCAATAATGTATATAAGACCGAAAGGGACAAACAGTACTTAGAGGCGTTTAAGTTGGGAGACTTTTTTGTTTAATCTAGAATTTTTAAAGGCAAGTTTTGTGGAGGAAATCAAATATTTTCTGTTTTTGTTTTAATCTTCTAGCTAGCATCAGCCGCAAAACCTGATTGGAAGTGGGTTCGAATCCCACTTCTGAGGTTGGTGATATAGGTATTTCTTCTTTACTATGTGACATTTTGTATATTTTTTAAAGAGAATAACTGATTTAAACGAAAATTCTCGGTCACCCAGATTTAAAGGAAATGTCACGCGTGTATGCGAATATTAATGCAGGCATTTAAATATTAGTGACTTTACGCAACAGATACTCGTAGGCAAAAAAAAACTTACGTCATTTGTAACCTTGACTTAGACTATTTTTTTTTCTTGTGTGCTAGTACTAATACAAGAACACGAATATTTCGGCTGTTATGCATAATATAGGTACTTGTTTTTTTTTTTTGTTTATTTGAAGAAATTTATGTAGGTAACAAATAACACAGTTGTATTTTTAAAGCACCCGCCAGTAGCCATAGCCACCTGGAGTGCCCATTATACACACTAATAATACATATTATTTTACTTCTATGGCATAAAAAAGCATATGTCCTGGGCATCCGTAATACAACTTATGTAAAGTATTTTAATATTTACCTAATTATAGTAATTTGTATTAATAAGTAATAATAATAACATATACAGTTGCATTTGAAGTACCCGAGAGCTAAGCTCCAATAGTCTATGAAAATATGAAAAAAACCGTTATAGATTATACTCATCAGTTTAACGATTTCACACACTAGTATTAAATCCATAAATGATTTTACTTCTATGGCATAAAATCATACGTCCTTGACATCATCCATAATACAACTAATGTATAGTATTATAATGTTTACCAAACTATTATGTCAGAAGCGCTCGATTACGCGGCGTTGCGTAAAGCGCGGCTGCGTCTGCGCATCGTTCCTTCTCTTTCCCCCGCACCCCGCTTGACCACATTTCTCGACCTTGAATACCACTTTCACTCGCTCGAGTAAGGTAAAGTACTGGAAGAGACACGAACATTTCGATGTTTTCAACAATGTTTTAATGTGTAACAAACACGGAAAAAATATTAAAAGGCGCGACATGTTTCGAAGAGCGGTCTCCATTATCAAATTGATTTTCTTATCTTTCTTTGATTTTCTGATTTTTAACGGACTTCAAGAAAAGGAGGAGTTTAACAGTTCGACGAAAATTTGTTTTTTTTTAAGTTCCCTGTTACACAAGAATCATAGTATGTAATTGCTATTTATCCACTACATCATACCCAATTCTGCTCAAAATATTGGCAGCTAATTAGGAGCCTAAATACCTATGTCAATAATTAGATAATTAACATGTTTTTTTTATGTGACGAAGGTAGATAACTGAGCTCTCAGCCCACCTGATGGAAAGCAGGAATTGAGGCCCATGGACATAGTGAGAAAAAAAAACGCCTATGTGCTGCCTACCCTGAGGACTTAGATGGATTGCCTCTATGTCAGTAATTACACCGACTATCTTACCCCCAAACCGAAACACAGCAGAGTAAACACTGCTATTTAGCGGTCGGTTAACGGGTAAGAGGTGGTAGCTATCCGGCATGAGGTCCTACCACCAGCAAAACCACTACCAGCAGTTTCCGTTATTTTTAAAAATAAAATACTAAAATGGAATCTTATCGGACTTTTCCATGGCTCTACATCAATGACATTTAACTCGCTACTGGCAAGGCAAGTGGCACTTCACGGGGTCAAGTGAAATGTGTCAAACGACGCGTATTAAGTTACACTACTGCTTTAATTGGTACCGTGGCAGGTGTAATAGTTTTTTAATTCTGTTTTGCAATTCAATGGTTGCAAGTTTCTTACTTACGATATTGATGTGGATGTGTTTATCATGTTTTGTAGATGATGATAAATTACTTCCATTGTAATATTACATAAATTATTTAGCTAAGTTAAAAAACGAATTTGGGTTTTGGTACTTATATAAATTAGATAATTAACATGCTTCTATTAAATTAAAAAAAAAGTATAATTCAATGTCAACAGACATTTCCATGGCTATACATCAATGACATTTAACTCGCTACTGGCAAGGCAAGTGGCACTTCACCGGGTCAAGTGAAATGTGTCAAACGACGCGTATTAAGTTACACTACTGCTTTAATTGGTACCGTGGCAGGTGTAACGTAGTTTTTTAATTCTATTTTGCAGTTCAATGGTTGCAAGTTTCTTACTTACGATATTGATATGGATGTTTTTATCAAGTTTTGCAGCTGATGATAAAAATTACTTACATTGTAATAGTACGTAAATTGAGAAATACGAGCCCCGATGCACATGTT
The DNA here is from genome assembly GCA_025490895.1 of Thaumatotibia leucotreta. Classification (NCBI taxonomy): domain Eukaryota; kingdom Metazoa; phylum Arthropoda; class Insecta; order Lepidoptera; family Tortricidae; genus Thaumatotibia; species Thaumatotibia leucotreta. The sequence continues at coordinate 31,882 of JALPQI010009088.1, forward strand.
CTCGTCCAGTTAGACAGTTTTTCGAGATTATCCCGTTCATCCGGGGGAAAAGGTTTAGAGACAAAACCTTCACTAAAGTAGTTTCTTTGAGTATATTTTATTTGGATTTAATAAATCAGAATAAAAAAAAAAACTATTTACCGAAAGTATTTTTTTAATTTTTTTCCACAAATTTTAATTTTGTAAATAATCAATGAATGTAAAGAACGCCATTAATATTAAAGACGACATGGTACACCTGATGCACTGCGAATTTTGCGTCAAGCTTATAAGCGCGGAATTACGGTGGTGAACGAAAATATAATTTAGACACTGGTTTGTTAAAATCGATTTATTAAACAACAATAGCGTACTTCAGATTGTTGTGTCTCTTGAAATGTAGTACATTAACCATGACTAACGTTCATACAATTTATCATTAGCATAATGTGATCATTTTTAAAATATTCAAAAATTTGTAAAAATTGTTTCGAAATCAATATAATGAACTCGACGAACTCCACTGCATCGGGGCTCGTATACAAAATTATCCTTTTTTATTTAGTTAAGTTAAAAAACGAATTTGGGTTTTGGTACTTATATAAATTAGATAATTAACATGTTTCTATTAAATCAAAAAAAGTACAATTCAATGTCAACAGACTTTTCCATGGCTCTACATCAATGACATTTAACTCGCTTCTGGCAAGGCAAGTGGCACTTCACCGGGTCAAGTGAAATGTGTCAAACGACGCGTATTAAGTTACACTACTGCTTTAATTGGTACCGTGGCAGGTGTAGTTTTTTTAATTCTATTTTGCAGTTCAATAGTTGCAAGTTTCTTACTTACGATATTGATAGGGATGTTTTTATCAAGTTTTGCAGCTGATAATGATAATAAATGACTTCCATTGTAACTAATAGTTTATTATAATGGAATGGAATTACAATTATCCTATTTTGAATTATAGAATGTAAAACAAACGATTTTCGGTTTTTGTAAACTTTGCAAGTATTGGTAATGTTAGGTTTTTCTCGATACGTAAAGTAAAGCAGGTGATCACGTTCGCTTCGATATGTCAACAATGCGAGCGCGATAGAATGCTTTTCGTATCGAGTAAAACCTAACGTATCCTTTACTTTCCTACTCATGAATACAGCTACAGAATATAATAGAAGGTACATTACATCAGAGGCCATCAACCTGGCTGAAAATCCTCATTTTCCCGGTTATATGTATAGCGGATAGGTAACGAGACCGGGAATCCGTTTTCATGCCGAGGCATGTAGGTATAGTGCTTTTCTCAAACATACAAAGAAATGCAAAAAAATGACAATGTTGTCGCAATTAAAAAAAAAACTTACTTTGCAGGCCTAGGCCTAAAAAGTGTTAAGAAATTCCATTTCCATCCCAGTGAGTTAACTGCGCCCTAAAAGCGATACCTCCAAGTCTATTTTAAGGAACGTGAAGACAATATTTCATTGCATGTTTGAGAAAAATGTTTTATATCTACTTACAGGTAAGTAAGAAAAAAAGAGAGATAAACTCGTTTCGTCTGCCTTCTCTTTTTTATTTTTTCTTAATAATAAGATGTTAGTGTCGGTTGTGATCTAAGCTAAGAGATAGAAGTCATGACGAAACTAGAAAGGCTCTTTTTCATTTTAATTTACGGAACCCTAAAAAGTGCTTCTAATAACGCATTAAATTATAATGCGGTCAGGATATGCGGAATGCTTAGCGATGCTATCGAGTAACTCGCATCGCAACTTGCACTTATTTAGGCCACTTGCCATTTCGTGACTCCGCGCAATCATTTTATAGTCATCAAACAGGTTGTGACGCAATCATTGGTATAATCATGATTAAAAAACTTGATTACGTACATTCTTAATAAATATCGCCAAAAAAAATATATGAACAATAGTGGGTTAGTAATGCTTTGAGTATTTATTCCGTTGTATTACGTATTATGCGGTAACTGCGGTCTTTGTTTTAATAATATCGACATTATTTGTATTGTTACGTTATTAAAATCTTCCTATTAATAACTCAATGTAATACTTTAGCGAAACAATGACTGAGTTTATTATAAATAAAAATAGAAAAGAATCTGATGTAAAATATTTATTATAACATCTGGTTTAATTTTATTTAAGGTTTAGGTACCTACTTATATTAAGTACATCAGTGTATGTTTTGGTTACATTTTAAATTTAGAAACCATCAAGTTGTCTCGAAAATACGTTGTATTTTCATTGCATACAAGTTATAAATATTATTCATATGACACTTCTTCCAAAACTGGCACAAAACAAAACTTTCTTCATAATCCGCCATATTACCTATCGGCAGAAGGGTCGTAAAGCAAGTCTCTGAAAACTCATATTGTAATAGCTTGCAGCTGACGCATGCAGATTCAGGCCAAACATTCCCTTTCCTTTCTAACAAACCAGATTAACATGATTTCTGCACCAGTAATAATGATTAGCCATCGCAGACCACACGTATGCTGGTTTTACTAGCTACATATTCCCCAGCTGCGTGATGCGGTAGCAAGAGCGCTCCAGGTTACAAATATTACAATATGGCCAGAGTTGTTTGTCTAGAAAACCAGGCGAAATTAAATTTTTCATGCGGAGTCCAATTTCGGTAGATTAGGTTTTGTCTGTGACAGTAAAATGGGGTTAGAAAATTTAATTCACACTACTGCAGGTCACGAAATTTGACATTTCAGATAGAAATACTGTTATTTTACAGGTTTTAAGTAGTTTGATTCAGGTTTGTATTTTTTATGTAACTTTTTAACGTATTAGACATAAAGTGATGTTACTTTCATACGTCTTATAAAACAACTAAATATCCCAGGAGTGTGGCCTATACTTGTTTGCTAATAAATACGTTTTTCTACTAGAGTTTCAACACTCGAAACGTCGGTACCTAATGAATGTCAAAGTCAGATGCTTTACAACTCCAGTCAAAATAAAAATAAAAGCGTTGAAAAGGGCACGCACATTTTCAATACGTAAAATATGTGAATAGCAGACATTTCCTCTCTACATCATATCTAATCCTAACGTATGTTAAAACCAACATAATGTTGACCCCTTCAGCCTTACGATAAATACGCATTCGGGTTCCAATATATGCTGGTTGATGTCGATATAGAAATAGCAGCCCTTGGCAAGGCAATGCGTGCCTTGTAGTACGTTAGCAACATAATTCTGACTACTGGTAGCTCTTATCTCGTACGCATAAGGTTGAAGAAAGGTTAAACTTCGTTTCCGATGGTACAAATACATTTGGCGAGCTGCCGTAGACTTGGAAGCTATTGTGACCTAATAGGTATGTAGATAGATTAGACTAGAAAGGTGACTGATCTGTCGGGAGATGTTCTGTTAGCAAGCAGAGTCGTGGCATGGTGAAACCCAAGTCTCTTTAGTTAGGCACTAGCATTAACATTGATAGATTTTTTTAATTCACCAAAATCTCTATTTTCTTCTTCTAAATCATGTCATATCAAAGAAAAAAGACTAAGTTCCCGTAACCGATCGAGGTGGGACGAACTCACGCCATCATTTTACACTGATGTTGCTTAGCCAAGATGCCATTCTGCAATCGTATACGATAAGCGATAAGTAGTAAATGTATGAGAATGGAAAATTCGTACGAAAAGTCTCGTGACCATTTCGTGGTCATGTGAATTCGCTTATCGCTTGCTGAAACCACTTGGCTGCTTGGTTTCAACGGACAAGGTTGAATTCTCAGAACTTTTATATGAAATCTCCAAAAGCTTATGAAGTAGCTTCTAATCCCACCTCGGTGGTTTTTACGTTTTTTTGCCAATATAGGATACGTTTGAGTATAAGGGAATCGTGGTATTACTGTTAGGTTTGTTAAGCGGCCGATTCGCGTTCAGCAAGCGTTCGCAATAAAACCCTTGAGATAAATTCGTGAACGCACTAGACTGTCTCCATCTCAATTTAGCAACACGTTAGAAAAGGATAGATCATATGCGTGGACGCACAATAAATGTAGCTTGGAGTGCCGCTCTCTTTTGTTTTAGCAGTTAATTATTATGACGAGATGGAGATATTTTTATTGCTGACAGATCTAGATTTGTTCCGGACAATGTATTGTCTATGTCCACTATAAATTTTTAAGATTAATCGTTCAATTGACAATAAAACCAAGTGTTTCAATGTATAGTTGTATAAACATAATAAAATATAAGCTGTCACGAAACCAGTTGTACTTATATCATTGTAAAAGCGTTCTGTTTTGTCGCTTTTTATAACTCTTCTGGATTCATCTTGATTTTTGATAAAATGACTTTTCTAATGAAAATTAGTGTGTATGATAATTCTACGAAAAAATGCATTTTGTTGGGTTGGGATACTCGTTCCCACCGTGTTTATGCTACGCAAGGACTTAACGCATCAAGACAAAGTGAAAAAAAAATTGTATATGAGATGCAGAGATGCACATTTTTTTGTAATAAAAAACTTTATTAAGCTTATCTTAAAGATCTCGCAATTAAATTCAACTGGTACTCATACACATGACTTCGAAGTAAGGTTGATCAGTAATCTGCATTACCACATGATGTCATGCCATTCGTCACACGAGTAGGTAAATTAAATTTTATGCAACCACAAATAAGGAAAAAGCCCGTGACATTGAGGGTTTGCGGTAAAAATATAAATGTGCATTCTGCTAATAGCATTAACTTCTTAACGTGATTAAAAAGCCACAGTACTTTTATGAAAAATATTTTGTAACTGCATATTTATTCCACCACATGTACAGTCTGGGCCATACGTATCTATACAATTTTAGACCTAACGCTTCAGACATAATTGAAACATTGTATACATATTTTTACCCTTGACTGTACGACCAAATTGTTTTTTTTTCTGTTATTGGTTTCATCTGAAAACTGTGTTTAAATCCTTTTTACCATAAAGATTTTTCTATAGGTAGCTTTGGATATTAACTAAGAACCAATTTTAGCATTTTTTTTATTTGTATTATAATAATATACTTTTCATCACACTTGCTATCTAAGCGCGCCATTGCTTGCGTGCGTAGCGGGAGTAATAGAAAAGTGAAATTCCCTAGGGAGTAGTAGAAATGTAATAAAATAATGTCTTAAAACTTATTTTTCTATCGGCAAGTGTGATGAAAAACATTGTATGCATCACGGTTCGGTAAGTGGAATACTAACTCGAGTCATAAAATTCTAACACTCTCGTTAGTAATTCCGTACTTACCTCCCTTGATGCACAATGTACTATTTCGTACAAAAGCCTTACTATTAGCTAACAAATAACGGTTACAATAGCGTTCACTTTAAAAAAAACTATTTACGGTGTATTCGTTATGTAACTTTCAAAAGATCGTAAAATAAGGGACACCCTAGGCTAGAGCTTGCCATTTACATGTGGATCGTGGCTTTTGACATGTTAATATCAGCTGTGCTGTCGAGTGCTGTCAAAAGTGACGTTTGACATGTAGTTATCACTTCGATATCCACATCCTTCAGACCACCTCGGGTTTCAATAAAACTAGAATTACTGTTTCGATGTCTATCAATTATTAGATGGATGAATCAACGTTTTTAGGGTTCCGTAGCCAAAATGGCAAAAACGGAACCCTTATAGATTCGTCATGTCCGTCTGTCCGTCTGTCACAGCCGATTTACTCGGAAACTATAAATGCTACAGTAACGAAATTTGGTATGGATATGTGTTGTATGAACCGCTACAGAATTATGATACTTAATTGTAAAAAAACCATTGGGGTGGGGGCCCTCCAACTCCATACCTGTAACGAGAGGAACGAGAACGAGGGATAGAATTTATTTTTTAGTTGTAGATAAGCGTGTGGAGTATTAATAGAAAGGTCTTCGAAAATGATATGAAGGTTTATAAATCTCAATTTTATTTAAGCAAATCGTTTTCGAGATATCAGCTCTCAAAGTCCGAAAAATGTGGAACCCCCTCTATTTTTTAAACTACGCGTTATAAAATTCTAAAAAAAATATATATTATGCACATTAGTAAATTCTATCAACGATTTTTAGTTTGATTAAATTATCTCCAGTTTTTGAGGTTGGTTGATTTAACTGTATTTTTTTTATAATAAATTGATAATGGTACGGAACCCTTCGCGCGCGAGTCCGACTCGCACTTTGCCGGTTTTTCTGTCTATTATTACCATAGTTGAGGTCACCTGAGTCACGCTTTTATGCAAAATTATGCTACTTGAACTATACAAATATGCGTGTAGTCTGTTTGCAGGTGGCCCATTATGGACAGGCCTTATTAAAACCAGAAAAATGCTTGTTTGCAATGTTTAAGTAGCATCATTTTGCATAAAATCGGCGTGACTCAGGTGACCGTAACCATGGGAATAACAGACTGAAAAATGTTGATCCACCCAGATATATTGTGTATCAGAATGCGAATTTCTTGTGAATTATTTGTTTGAATCGAGCATTTCGTAAAACGTTTTTACACAATTATTAACGCTAATTGTGTTGCCGTTTCCTATTTAGCTACTAATTTTAATGATCCTTAATTCAAATATTATTTTGATTCCTAATTGGTTTCGTGGAACGTGGACTTTCTACATAATAAGATTAACCCATTATAGACTGAGTTTTTTTGAGGTTTCCGATTTTTGTAAGTTTTTAATATGTTGATTTTAGTCGTATTTTTAACGATATTTCTATACTAAAAAAATGGTGTGACCTTCAGTTTTTGAAAAAAATGTTGGTGCCATTATGGGACCGCTAGGCTCTTACAGAAGTAAACATTGGAAATTACCAATGGAATCATTATGTACTTATTAAATGTTTAATCTCATTTATTTAATAAATCTTAATATATATTTTGCATTAAAAAGTAAGTAATATTAATTGGGATACCCTATTTATAAAAAAAATCGTTTCAGTTATGGTTTCATGGTCTCCATGACATGTCAACATGACCAATGAATTTTATAATATAAATACCTGAGTCTCAGAATTAGTCTGCAATTCGAATTATTTATTAATAATTAAGTATATTTTTGTCAGAATCTTCATGGGAAGCTATGGCGGGATCTAAAAGCACAATTTAAGGCTCAAGTTTTTGATAGCGCTTCAAAATGACCATTTAGCCTTATAATTTAAAGTACATAAACTGCATCAAAAATTATATAAAACGAAAAAATACGTTTATATGATAAAGACACAATTGAAATATTTAATTAATGTTAAATTAGCATGCTTAATGTACACATAGATTAACTTTAAATATTTTACACAATAAAATAATAACGCACAGGGAACGGCTAGCGATCCCATTTGGTACCAGTAATTTTAACGAACATTATTTATAATATATTTATACTTACCAGGATTACTCTGAATAATTTATTTAAAAGCAATATCATTACACTACATGGTTTTTCAATAATATTAATAATGTGTTCATCAATAAATAAAATATTAGTAAAAACTTCAACCGCGTGTCCATCTTTCTTCGAAAATTTGCAATGCACTAAGTTTAACCTTCTGTCACACTCAACTTCGGTCAATAGGGTATAATTCTGGAACGTTATAAGTAGCACCGTGTCCTTATTAATAATATCTAATCAATGAAATATCGTTTAAAGCGACATAAGTTAGAAAAAGTTGCAAATTTTAAACTCACAAAAATGTGGTCCCGAATGGTACCGCAAGTCTAAAATGGATTAATAAGAAATAATGGGCAAAAATTTGATAATCATAAATAGCTAAATAGTAACAAAATAGGCAACTTAAACAATAACAGCCATTTTGTGTTGTTTTGATTGTGTTTTTTTAACTTTTCAATCATATTTACGTTCACAAATATGAAGATTACTACCTACTAGAAAATAGAAGCGCTGAAACCAAACCATAATTACTCGGCTAACGTACCAACGGGCTCGTAAAGTCTAGATTTCTCAGAACAGCTAGACTGACCTAAATGAGAGCCTAGCGCATTATTAGAAAATCCTCTAAAAGGAAAAAGAAGGCGCAATTACACTGTTTTTTACTGACTCGTCTGGTTCGCCTGGATTAACTCGTCTGCAGTCGTTTTTAAAACGAGACTTTGTAACTGAGACAGACTTTGTAAATATAAATCGTTAAACAGGATGGCTAGCCAAGTTGCCAATCGCTAACGCTTAGTAGCGTATCGTAGTTTTCCCTCTCTGTCATTTCATAGTAGTGCGACAAAGACAGGTAGCTGCCTTTCGTTTACGATTGACGATCAAGCGTTAGCGATTGGCAACTTGTCTAAGCACCCAGATTCCAGTGAGGTTAGAACATGATTAATATGACGTCGAGGATGTTATTAATACATCTCGCACATCATCAGTAGGGATCGGAACTATGGGTGCAAAACTTAAACAAAAGTTGATAACCGACATATGTATGAATGGTCCACGGAAAGAACATGTCTAGTCAATTCAAATTACAGAAGGAAAAACCTTACTTTAAACAGAATAAAGTGTGAATTTGTCCTGATTTTTTTAAGCATTGGACATGTTTTTCCGTGGACCCTTCATATAAGCGCGATGCCTGCTTTACGTATCGAGTGATACCTAACGTTACTGATATAGAATGCTTTACGTATCAAGTAAAACCTAACGTACCTTTACTCACTCATGGTAACGATACTGATCTATTTCTAACCGTTCATTAAATGTTTAACCAATATTTTTCGTTTTGCAGGTAAGTTCCAGAACAAGATTCAAATAGAGTTACAAACATCGGTCAAGTGAGAGTTGGACTTACGCATGAAGGGTACCATTATGTTATTATTTGAAGCTGAAACCATCTGTAGTCGTGTTCCATTTAGGATAAAGTATTAATACAAAAAATACATATGGTTGTATGGGACAAACCATTTTTGCACGCTGCTCCAATTTTTGACCGACTTCAAAATAAGGAGGAGGTTCTCAATTCGACTGTTTTTTTTTGTATGTATGATATCCGATGTCTACGAGAATCGTAAATCAATTTCCGATTTTTTGTATGCAAACGATTATAACTGGATAAATTAAATAATTCTTTTGGCTCCAAGTCGGGATCTGACGGTGGGATCTTTGAGAAATTGGTTGAAGTCTTTTTTTATTTCATGATTATGTTATGACCCTTCAGATACGGAATCCTAAAATGTAGTAAGCCAATATACTACATAAAGTAAATTTTATACATTGTTCACACAATTTGACTATGACTCTTGATACAACTGAATAAGATTTAGAGTTAGGTAGTTATGATGCGCGATTCCGCGCGACTCTATCTATACCTGCCGCGAAAATTCGAGATTAAGGGCATCTCTGTCGCTCTTACCTGGCGCTAACAAGTGTAACAAGGATAACACGTTCAGTAGCTATACTTTTGTGGTTAGTATGAAATAGTCTGTATGGTCCAGAATTATTCTTAATGACCGTTATGCCAGCGGGTCTACGTTGTAAAATTTTATGGGTTTTCGATTCATTTTCTTTTCTTGTTGGGATATGTTTGCGATTATTGAAGATTAACGAACAAAACGGTTATTTTACTTTTTTAAACCTACTTTAAAACGAAGGCGATTTTCAAGTCGACTGTTTTTTTATGTAGGTATGTAACTTGGTATCAGAGAATCCTGAACCGATTTTTTTTTATCGAACGTATATGATCCCGAAATGGTCCCATTGGCACTAAGTCGGGGTCTGATGATGGAGGTTGAAGTCAGTTTATATTAAATTCTAGCTGGGCGCTGGAACTAGGGTGGCGATTATTGACATTTACCTCCTTATGCATAGCCCTCTCCATTGCCCTTTGGGTGACTTTGAGCCTTCTTATGAGCCCATTGTAAGCGACCACATTTCAGTAACGTATGTCATCACTGGCAACACACTCTGCTCAAAGACTTCTATTATCATCATCATCATATCAGCCGAAAGACGTCCACTGCTGAACATAGGGCTCCCCCAAAGATTGCCACAATGACCGGTCCTGTGCCGCCCGCATCCAGCGGACTCCTGTGACCTTTAACAGGTCATCAGTCCACCTTGTGGACTTCTTTACGCGTAATTAATGGGAGAGTCCTACGTCCAGCAGTGGACTGAGATAGGCTGATCATGTAATGTAATTGTGTATTTTATTCTTAACCGAATCTAAAGATTTATATCCAATTTACCGTGAACAGTCTAAGTGGTTATGTCCCATATCCAACAATAGGTAATAGTCGTTGCATAATGTCGCGTATAAGTAATAACTTTTAAAAGCGTTTTAGGAGCTTTTAAGTAATAGAAGATTGTATCAACAAAAGATTGGCCGATACGCTTCATCACGAAAAACACTTTGAAGCTTTTGTAGACGTTTTACCTTAATTGATCAGCATTTTTAGTTGAGTTCATATTGGTTGGCAAGTAGGTTTCTTCGTGGCCCAGTGGTTTGTGACCTATTTAGTATTTACTGACTTATTGTGAAGGTATCCTATTTTTTTTATCGGTCTTTCTTTTCAAAAGTGTTCAATTTGTATACATAAATTAAATGTAACTAATCTGAGTAATCTAATATCCCAATGATTGCATGAAAATGAAAAGTTTCATTGTTAAATAATGCCAATTATTATTTCAATAAATTTTTGATGTATATTGGTTTGTGTCGCATAACATAAAAACATAAAAGGTAGAAAACCCTATCTTTACAGCAGGTTTAGCCAAGATGCGATTCTTCAATCGTATACATACGCTAATCGACAAGTTATGTGACCATAATAATGTATGGAAATGGTCACGTGACGTTTCGTACAAATCTGTCATTCACATACATTTATGTCTTATCGTTATAATATACGGTTACAGATTAACATCTTGGCTAGGTTTGAAAGTATTTTATAGCTCACTCTATCACTGGTTTCTAAGGCTATACACTCGAACAGTAGGAATAACAACTAAGTATAACTTAGTATACAGGTGTAGCCTTTTGACCTTTGAAAGCTTTTATCGATTAAGATGAAGAGGACCAAAGCCGATCATATCGATGTTTCAAATTGACTTTCTTTCAAGATTAGATTATTATACGTAGCAGAACAAAAAAAATCAAGAATTCTTATTTATTATTCGTTAAGAATTATTTATCTCTAAGAAAAAATATGTACCGAAATGTTATGTCGAACAATTCATCTTTAAAAACGAAGACACACTAAATATTAAAAGTATATTATATACATTTTATTTATACAAAACAATACAATACTCTTTATTGCACACGTCGTATCATAAAAAAATAACAAAAAATTACAATATTAAAGATAAAGGTAACACAATAGGTGGTCAGGGTTGTATTTTTTGTAATTTTATGTATTAATTTCACTACGAGACGGCTACAAAGTACAAAACACTTACTTAAATTAAATTATTTTTCGTAGAATTTTCAAGTCATAACTAATTGATATTGAAACTGAAATAGTATTCGTTTTTTAAATCTAATAATTTCCAATGTTTGTATATACTACTCTCTCTCTACTCTACTCTACTCTCGAATATTGGTATACGAAACGCATATTCTATCTAGGTAGTAGTAGTTTGAACCTAGGGTCGATATCTAAATTAGTTATGCCACTAAAACTTAGAGTGGCTAAAGTTATAGCCCATTAAACAAAAGTCTTAAATAATTATAAGTACCCTCGTAATTCTAACAATATTTATTAGTTTAAACAAACGCAAGAATTCTTGGTCCATTTTAAACTTTATACCATTGTTATAAAGCATTCAACGTTTCCGTAAAGTATTTCTTGGATTGTACGTGAAAATGCATTTCTATGCTTTATTCATGGACATATATTATTTTATTGCTAGTAGACCACTCACATTTATTTATTACTTTGACTTTGATGACTTCTACAGAGTGCATCTGCGTGTAAAAACTGCTTTTAAGTTTTGCGTTTAAAATATGTCAGCTTGGAGGCACATAAAGCACTTTTGACCACGCTTATTTTTACACCTTAATATAAGACCTTAGACAACAGTATAGGAATTCTTAGAAAGTTTCTTCACATTGAAGTGTCACTCTACGAATTGGCGAATCTATTTATTGGATATTGATGTTTGGCATACTGCTGTGACCGCTAACCTGCTTGCCCAGCATAACTGCCGTGCAATTCCTAAACCACAGTAACTGCCAATTTTCCGATTTTCGGTTTATTGGTGATCTATAATCAGCAAATCAAAACGCATAATCCCAATCGATCGGTTTTTAATTTGGAAAACTGGAACATGGAAACTCGAAATCCCAAAAGCAGTAAGTGACTAGTTTTTCCTGCACAATGCAATATAAAGCGCAGTAAAATGGTCTACGGCTACGGTTTTTGGGCTGATACTGACTAAAACGCAGTACAGGTGTAGATTTTCATGATTTTTAGCATGTAAACTGATAGTATCTCGTTTATAAAGAAACTAATTAAAACACAGTATACATTTTTTATGCTAAAAGTGTTGTACTGCGTTTCCAGTTTCATAGATTAATAAGCATAATTACTAGTTAAGACGCAGTAGGAATAAAATAACGATATTTACAGCGGTACGCTACCTTTCAAATAATTATCGTATTGCCATCTAAACTGCAGTAACAAGTTCATTAATGTACACATTATGCTGTATGTTGTATTAATTTCAATAGCAATAATACTAGCTAAAGGACAGTAGCACCCCAAGGGGCTGCAGTTTAGGCAGTATTTTTATGTTATTTGACTATTTTAACTGCATTTAGACGTTGAATTTAAGTGGCAAATTCGAGTTAGTTCCATCTCGGACGTTCAGTCCTTGAAGAGAGCTTATAGTGATATCGTTAGAACATCCTGTTTAAGGTAGTAAAATAATTCTTGACCTATTTAAAATTTAAAACAACCAAGGTCGTCTGTTGATAAACGAATAAAAACGTATACATATAGTTAAACACATAAAGGTATTATTACCTAATTATTAGGTTCTTAAAAGACAAAAAATAACCTTCTCTTTAGTTTGTACATATTTAATTTTGCTATGCGAGTTATGGTTCATAGGCGGCGGTATCATCTTATTAAGCAATGCCAACAAATATCATCGTTATGTCATAATATTGTTACATTTCTTCTTGATTGCGGTACCTCGCCGTAACGTATGAAGTAGATTATACATATGAATTATACGAATACCGCCAATACCGGTCAATAATCGAGTATTTAGAAATTTGTATTTACCTGTTTTGGGATTCGATAAGATTGCTACATACTTTTTGGTTTAAGTTTCTTATACGGAAATTTCAGATGCATTTAACAAATTTATCTATGTTACTCGTAGTTTAAATTCTAAGCTAAACATAAAATATAAAAGTAAATTCTTAATCATTTCTTTAAGGAATTGCTACATAAAATATATAAGTTGTTATTAAATTAGTCACGGATATTTAAGGGACGTTGATTAACATCAAAACAGTTAACTTTCACAAGAAATAAAAAAACATGTTTTTTTTTGTTTCCATTTACCGAACAAAAAAGAATTAATCATCCCCTATGTAATATCATGTCAAGGTGTTTATTTAACACTGTCTGTCATGCCACGTCAATAGTAGTTTTTCTTAAAATGTTATTATGATTCGGCGGCAATACTGTAAGTAGGTACATTATTAAAGGCCTCCACAAACCAGCCGGCGATTCTAGAATTATGACTTTTGACTAAAAAGAGGTTTCGTTTAATTATCTTATTAACAGGGTGCTTTAACGAAGCAAATTTGTTTCCTATTTTTCTCCAAAAAAACATAACAAAACCTATAATGTGTCATACATAAATATACTCCAGGAGCGGAGTACTATTGTAGTAATAGGTCATAATTAATGACAATTTATTATCTTATAGGGTTTTGTATTATAATATACAGTATTATAAAGACTTTTTGATTTATAAGTGACACAAATACGTAAGAAATTATATTAATTTAAATTAATCGTAGAAGTGCTACGCCATAATCAGCCGTGACCTTACTCATTGAAATCATTGTAAGGCTAAGTATATTGTGCCATTTGCTATGATTACAACCGATGATGGTACCTGAAGTTGATTGTTATTTCATTGCTTAAGAAAATGTGGTAATAAACCTTAATTTTTGTTTAGTTTTTGTATTACTGACGACAAATCCTTAAATAAACTGCGTTTTCCAAGTAACTTTTAAATCCTTTTTTACTTCCTTCTGATTCACACATTGGCATGAAACTTGATAAGCGTGTTTGAATGTCTTAATAATAAAGTTATGATAGGCTGTTACAAAGTTTTGTTGTATTTTAATTACTTTATTTAAAAAAAACTATATTTTACTGTTGTGAATGAAGTTCGTAGCAGGAAAATTCAATCAAAATACTAGTTAAATTACAGTATACTAGTCCCTTTTACTGCAGTTTAACCTGTAAAATGCCGCCTATCTCTATAAAGCACGCAAAATTTGTGCAGTAAGTGGTCATTTTACTGTGTCTTAATTAGTAATTGTTATATTTTTCCCTGTTTTTAAAAGCGCAGTACAAACACAGAATTTCGAAAAAACCACATATTTAATTTTAGAAAAAGCAGAAGCATGTATTTTTTAATTTATCGTATTGTATGATTGAAATACTTCATTTTGCACTAAAAAAAAACTCATTAACTATTAAATCTTGGAAAATATGTTACTTTAAAACCGTTTTTTGATATTATCTCAAAATCGACTTTAGTCAGTTACTGTGTTTTAGGAATTGCACGGCAGATAACGATTAAGGGCATTACCTCCTAATGCGTCCATACGTATAGGTTATTGGAGAGGCATATGTCCAGCAGTGGACTGGAATAGGCTCTATGATGTAATGGAGTAATGATGTGTAAGAACATGATTGCAATAAAATACTGATTACTTTTCACACACACACACACATATCAGCCTCTCAACGTCTATCAGTATATCGCCGCGAGATAGGTTTTCCATCTTTTACTAACAATATGAATAAAAGTAGGACGGATAGTCTATCTCGCGGCGACATACTGTCCCACCAATCCTGTGCTAAGCCTACAACACTACGAACCCATATCTTGAATTTTCCCCCATTTACTACTGCCGAAGGTTTTTAGACAAGGTACACCACATAGTTTTTATCACAAACTTTCGTAACACAATTGCACGCAATCTTGATTTTTGTTTTGACTAAGGCCTTAACTATGGTACACCATTTTTAACCGACTTCAAAAACAGGAGGAGATTGCGGTCAAATGCGATTACTGATCATTCTTCAAAACTATTCCGGTAAATGCTAAGTCTTTGGGTATGTATATCTATGGTTCAGAAGGCTTCATTATATTGCACCTGCGAATACCTCTCCTTATAAGGACACTTGCGATGGCTGGAAATTCTCGCTCGTTCTAGTTTATTTTTATTAGCTTTCTCTAACCTATTTCATCCTGTTAGCTTTTCTATCGGATGCCTTAAGATGTAGCGCGATGCTTAATTGAGTTGAAAGTCATTAGTATTTAATATAAACGCTCATTGTTAACTAGAAATCCTTGTAGTTTCGCCTATTCGCAGCATAGCTCAGTGGCCGTTGATACTAGACATTTCAAATTTAGTACAGATATACCTACATATTCATTACGTCGACTAAGTTGTTAGAATAAAATTGTCAATAAATAATCTAAAAACAATATGGGTTAAAAAATAACAATATTTTCAGTATTTTCACAGATATATCCAGAATTCATATCTGTGGAAACCTTTAATTGGCTTGTTAGATAATTAATTTGTAAAACCTAGTCTTAGTAATTGTAGCTGTTGGTTTTCCGAATAAAATAAAATAAAATAAAATAAAATAAAATAAATAGAATAAAAAAAAATGTGGCGCCTCTAACTGTTGATGCTTGAAAAAAAAACAATATAAGGCTTATAGGTACATAGAATACCTTAAAATAAAACTATTTCGAACGCCCCCGTCGTTTTTGTGTAACTACAGATCCCTCACTGAGCAGTGAGTATGGCCCGACATGCTCTTGGCCGGATTTCTATTTAAAAATGCTACAATTAGTATTACGTGTCACTGTCATATTTAACATTTAAATTATTCACTGTTCTGAAGCTTAGCTGCTATGCAATTTGCATCGATGTATTTGACATATTTCTATTTCGGTCGTACATTAATGCCACTCAAAACTGGTTACTAGCTGGCTGGACATAATAAAACGCCGAAATATCACCGTTTTACGATTCGCCTGGTCTTTTGTCACGATAAACGGTTTGGAATTCTTGACATAATAGAATAGGTGTAAAGTTACTAATGCTAAGAACTTTATTAAGTATCAGGCTTTCTTCAATGAATAAAATCTGCTGAATGTAGTCAATGTTTAGTAAATGAATACCTCGTCTCGTTGTAAGCATTTAGTATTAAATTAGTAAAACTTAACCCTGTATAGGGCACCGGTCTCAAAAACGACCACCCTATAGCACTATCTTATTTTCTTGTACAGAATTTTTCGTACTGTGTAATGGCGTTGAGGCATGAACACATGATTTTTTTGAGTCTTGCCTGTTAAAGGGTTAACCCGTACTTATTTAAACATATAGTTTAATACAGGCCTTACCTAGTACGAGGACGCCTTAAACTTGTATAATTGAACTGCTTTTCATTTTGTTTTTGTGCAATAAAGATTTCATTTACTTTTTTCTTAATTTTTTACTTCCTTTTTTCTAAAGTATAGTGCTTCTATTGTCAACTTTGTGAGCTTAAGGACTCTGCGCACTAGACCGAACCATACCATGAACGTAGCATGACCGTATCAGACAAAAAACTATTTTTGTATTGAAAAGTATGAGACTGCCCACGAGGACGTTCCAGTGCCGGCCAACACCGGCTCATACTTTTCAATACAAAGAATAGTTTTTGGCTGATACGTTCATGCTACGGTCGGTATGGTACGGTTGGGCAGAGATCTTTACTGTCAAAATCCATCTAGAATTGTAGGTAGATGTAAATTGTTTACTAGGAACGTGTCCATCGTTTTATAGGTCTTATTGCAGATTTGGCATCTCCCCTAATAGGCGGCTATTAGTTCTCCTTAATATTCGTTGAAAATCAGTCTTCACGCCACATTAAATTAATAATTGCCCAACCAAGAAGCTATCTTAACTACGGCTAGAGTACTGTCGCGCACAGCGCTTTTAACTTTTACTGAACTCGACGATAACGTCAAGCTCGAAAATCTCGCCCCAAGCCCACATACAACTACACCTATAATAGCTCTGGTGAACTTTATGCTACGGCCACGACATTGGACTAAGGCGACCGGCTTATACGTTACATATACGCTGTATTCTTTCCATGCGAGTCAAACCTTCGATGTACATAATTTTGAATTTATTTTCATTCACTATAAAATAATAAATCGCTTAGGCGGTTACTGGTAAAAAGCAGTTTCCATTCATTTACTATTTGCTTTTAGTGTTTTATTTCATTGATTACAGTCAGTAAGCATACGCCGTGTTTGACCTTAAAGAACTCCAACTGTGTAAATAAAGTTTTAGTTACATTTGTAACTTTAGGTAAATATATTAAATTTGTGAAATAGTTAAACCAACAATTTAACTGTAGGTATATATGACCTGGTGAAGGTCGCAGGAGTCCGCTGGATGCGGGTGGCGCAGGACCGGTCATTGTGGCAATCTTTGGGGGAGGCCTATGTTCAGCAGTGGACGTCTTTCGGCTGATATGATGATGATGATGATGATGATGATATATGACCATTAAACAAGGAATGTTTTAAAGATAAGTATAAGTCTAAGAGTAACCAATATAATTTTAGAATTAAAATATTATCGAACCGGGCTATCCAGTTACGCGTGGGGCCTTGACCGGTGGTGCTCCGGACGAGGACCTTCTTAATGGGTCGAAACGAAACATGTCGAGCAATCATCGACTTCAAGACGTGAGTAACCCGGTTCGATAGTATTGTAACATGTTTTTTTGCAATCGACACTGTATTTATAAAGAAAAAAATTGTGCAAAAAAAATTTAATGCCAGGGATCGGATACCGGTTTTTTCTCTATACAAAAGAACGGTTGGAATTTCGTTTTTTGGTACTCGTATATAAATTCTTTGTTGATAAAGAGTATAAAACAATGATAAATAAAGAGTTACTAGAGTTAGTTAGATACTTGTTAATAAAGAGTATAAAACATTTAAACATGGGCTAATACTAATTATAGTGTGTATTTTGCCCAACAATCTTTGACAGTAGAAAAAGACGTCGTGTTTTAAAAATGTAGGCGCATATTGTTGATAGGCCATAGATTTTTTTATTAATCGCTTCCTTTTCGCCAAAATTTTTTACACGAAATGTAACTTCGTAAAACAAAAATTATGACGTAAATTTGTTTTCATTAAGAGCCTTCAACTTTGTAATTTTTTTTGCAATCGAGTCTACTATGGCGCGTTTTATTCAACCGTCATTAGTCAGCCTCTTTTCACCTTGACTGTACACGAGCCTTGAACAGCTTAACGATGCATTCGTTCACAGATTGTGCACTAAAATTACCGGTAATGACCGCCAGGAATCGGTAACACGGGTACCGGTATCGTACCAGTACGGTACCGGTATTAATTTAATTCGATGCATTTCACCTGTTAATGGGTGATCATTGAGAACACTTATTTTCTATTACGATATCAAATCTTTTGAGGATATTCTTGAATGATACCAATTATGAGACGGTATAACTATGCCTTTAGATGGAATCTTCACGCGTATTAATCGGTGAATTATCGTAGCTTGATAACTAAATAATATTTTATATAATTGTAACAATATGAAGGCTATACAGTGTGTGGCCTACAACCGGGGTGAAAATTTAAACGGTGCATTAATAAGCTAATCAACAATCATTTCCACATATTGTAATTAAAAAAAAAAACATTTTTTTTGTAATTTTTTGTTCATGTATTTTTCATTATTATGGGTTCATTTACTTGACTTAAAAGTTATCAATAACTTATCATTTTTGAATCATTGAAAAATGTACAATTTTTTTTTTTAATCGTATCAAATTAGTGTAAAAATGCAAACAAAATTATTGTTATGACTTCCTACCTGGTATACTATCAAGATGTCTTGCGACTGACAAGCTACGACATCGTGATGCCAAGATCCAGTACTAAAGGTCCATAGCTTTGAATGACAATATCTCCGAACTTAACCACTTTGAAACACCGGGACCTTTACAGGATTATTGCTGATAGTCTAAGGAGTCACTCATTTCATTTTTCTCCCGTGTTAAAGACCACACACTGTATAAGTTGAGTACCGGGTTTAGGTCACGAGGCTTGCCGAGTGGCCTAAGTAAGGTAGGAGACAGAGGCACAGGCACCTGCTGTGGCTTGGACTTAAGTAGCAAATACCTACTTGAAATACAGCTCGTATATATAGTCCATTTCAAATACGAAGGCCCAATGCCACTCGAAACTTTTGTCATTTAATTGGTCCACAACAAATTGGCACGTGTCATACACCGATGTATGTATGCAAAAATAATCACGCCACAAAGTGTCTGGCCAGGTATCTTTTGTTATCACTGATCCTATTGTTGACGCATAACGACTTTTGTCAAGTGGAATCGGGCCTTCGTATTTGAAATGGACTTTAAATCAATACTGGCATACGACGTTGCTAAGAATAATGTTATATTTTGTAGTGAGTTTTAGTTTTCCCCCGACTTGACCGATGACTTGTGAATTGCTATTAAATTATATTTACTAATATAACGGTAATTGCTTAATTTATAAAGGATCCGTCTGGTCCGTCTTTTTTGCTTGCGATATAAAATTTGTTGACTTAAAACACAGAGAAACTTCATATGAAAGTGATTTAACAAGTTCACCCACCAAATAAGGCGAAACTACAAAAACAAAACTTGATATGAAAATCTTAAATAACTACTTCTCGTTTCTGTAATTGATGGCAGTTGCATTCTGTATATCTCTTCCTTACAATAGGGTAAAGCACCAAATTACTACCTTTCAGGCAACACATGGAATAAATGAATTAATGGGCTATTATTGTCTGTGAGCGTAGTAGAATTTTATATCAGTACGCCACGACTGCCTTTTGATGTGATCGCAAAGATGCCTTCTGTATTTTTTCACAGTACCACATTATACGCATTATTTATATCAGAAAATACTGAACTATGTTCAGAATAATGCCTGATATTCATTGGCCTGGAAAATAAGTTAATCCTAAGATTTGAAGAACATTGAGAGAAGAATAATTTCACAAAAGATACGTTTTGATACAAAATACTAGTACATACCTATATTATGATTTATTTATGACACAAAATTATTTATTAAATCTTTATTGCACAATAACAAGTACAACTGGCGGACTTGATGCCTCGTGGTGTTCTCAACCAGTCAACCTTTGGGCCAACATAAACTTTAATTGGGCGCGGGATCGTTAAAATTGAGAAGAAATAGGAATAAAAAATCAACAATAATAAACTGTTATACATATGATCGTATTTTACATGTAATAAGAAAGTCAATGTTTTTTTTGCGTAAATTGACGTACTGTTTTAAAACTGTGTTCTACACCCAGTAGCCTTGGAAATACTATGGGTCCATATAATTGAATATCCCAATGCGGTAGTATTTTTTATCTGTCCTAATTGAAGTACAAATTATAGACGTCTTAAACGCCAAGTAATGGATCTTTCCGTTTCGTAATGAGGGTAACAGGTTCTCAAACTTTGTACCAAGATTTTTAATTATCCGACCGAGTATGCTGGTACGAATTGGGGAAGGCCTTTGTCCAGGGGTGGACGACTATGATGATGATGGTTTTTTTTTCATTCAAATTCAAATTCAAATAATTTATTGTATGAAAGTGAGTAGTAATAAAGGGTGTACAGTAGTTTTGTAGTTCTTCACAATCAGCCAGTATATGGCGCACAATAGATTTTCATTACATGTCATTGGATAAAATTTTAATGTCATTATATTAGAATTATGAATATTATGATGGATGAAAGAAAATTATTACATATATGTAAATTCAACATATTGCGAAAACACAAATCAAAGTATTTATTAACTAAATATTTTGATTCACATACCCCTCGGCCACTCGGTCATCTACGGAAGAAAGAAAGACCGAGTGGCCGAGGGGTACAGGCATCAGCCGCGAAAGCTGAGTACGTGGGTTCGATCCCCACCTCGGACATAGGTGATCTTGGTCGTTTTTCTTTGGTATATGACATCTAATATTTATAATTTATATGTAAATTCTTTATAGTACACAAAACACAGGGTAAAAATACACATTTATACAAAAATTTTGACAGGTAAGAAGACGAATTTTAGTTATGTCTGTAAGGGATCTCTTCCAGTTACCCTTTAAAATACGCATTTACAATATATTTTTAGTTAAAGATTTACTTTATGCGCTTTGTCAATGATATTCATTCTACATAATGAGATAATACTGTTAGAAAATTACCCAACGCACGGTAAATACCATGTCTATGTGAGCCATTGCGTAAGTCATACACGTAAGTAAACTTAAATTATAGCCCACAGTATAATTATGCCCATTATTATATCTTTTGTACTGTCATTGTCGGTAAGTTCGGATTTTGATGTCATTCAATTTGATGTCATTGAATAACTTTAATCTTAAATGAGTTTTATATCATTTTATCATTAATCATTCAAGAATCTATAGAACCGTATTTTATTGAAAAGACGTTATGTACGGTCAAAGGCAAAATAAGATGTATACAAAAATGCTCAAAAGTATGTCCCAGTGCACTTTAAACCTGCGTAATAAGAACGTCGTAACATATTTATAAGAGGATTCTTTTGATACGTATTTTTGCACTTGTCTGTCTGTACCTGTTTTGAAAGGAAAAAAAACATGTGAAGGGAAAAAGTGAGTCTAAGTCTTGGTGCTGAGCAACGATACAACTTCAATAAATATGATAATTATGATTACTAACATTATTCATATTACAGATCACTATACGTATAATTATTGGCGATGCGTTTAGTTAACCATGGGAACTACTCTCAATACAGTGATAATTATTGATGTAACTAGCAATATTGATTGTTGTGTACGTAAATTACATATTGACGCGGCAAGGTTATCTAAATGATTGATTGGCGAATAAGAAGCTTTACGATAAAATACAATTTAACTAATAAACTTATTTGCATACCTAATTATTTAGTTGTCATGCGCAACATGTTTCAAGTAATCGAAGTTCCCTAGGCTGGGATGAGTATGAACAAAAATTTAATTACATTACGAAACATGTGTGAAAAATATTAAGTTCAAAATGAGTTGCAATAATATAAAACACGGCCGAAGGGAGTGTTTCAAAAAATACAAAATTCCTTTTCGCACGCGTATCGCACGACATTTTTCAGTACAGATGGCCCTGTGAAGTTTCAACATGACAAAAAAATCAAATCAAAATTGAATTGCTTGCATTGCAGCTCCTACAGTAACACACTTTTTTCACCTTTTTCTGTTTTTTTCAGTGTCTGTATTTTTAAATGTATCTGTATTTTGTCTCTCTATATGTAAGAATGTAAATTAATGTTCTGTGTGTAATTGTAGGTACTTGTGCAATAAATGTATTTTCTTTCTTTCTTATTGTTTAGCCACCATTTATATCCTACATAGTAATTTGCATAGTTGGTGAAAATGGCCGAAGATTTATGTGATCAAACTACAAACGCATTAGCACTAATGACTCAGCTGAAATGACTATAATTTCAGTCCAGACGGGATGACTGATGTATTTAATCACCCTATTAATTAGTAACTGGCGAAGTTAGACTACGAAGAGGCTATATGTACCTACCTATTAATATAGGTATATATTTTGTAGACATTATTGAGAAAGGCTTTTAGCAAAGTTAATTAATAGGAATGAAAAAAAAATTGAGTCAATCACGTTTTATATAATTATTTGTCAGCCTCCGTAGCCTAGTTGGTAGTAACCCTGCCTACGAAGCTGGAGGTTCCGGGTTCGAATCCCGGCGAGGGTATTATTTGTGTATTTATTTATCACAAATATTTGTTCCTTGGTCATGGCTGTCTATGTATTAAAGTATCCGTTTTTTTCATTTGAATTTGCCAGTTTTTTATCGGTACACCCCTTATAGCAAAAAAAACATTATTGAGTAAATAATCATGTAATATTTATAGACTTATGCGTAATACTATAAAGGACCTTTTAAAGGTTCCTATGTCGAAGAAAATTGTTTGATGATGCGTAAATGCTCAAATCGGATCGAGTAAACGGGTCAAAATTCTTTTCGTTGTCTTATTTTGTGTCCCTAAAAAACGTGACTCAGAGGTGATTTTTGTATGAGTTGATGTTTTGTTTTCAATCTCTGATGTATGGATCAAAATCTAGCATGAAAAAGAAATACAAGTGCACCGGATTTTTTTTATATACTGAGTCGAAACAGCAACTAAAAGCGTGACAGAGTAGTACGAAATAAGACAACGAAAATAATTTTGACCCAAACGCTAATGCGAGGGTAACAATTCGTGGTAAACTTGCCGCGTAAAAACGTTTACGTTTGCGTAATTTATGTACTTTCTATCTATCCAACTCGTACTCGGGTAGATACGGATGTGATGTGAGTGAGATGGATAGAAATAAGTCATGCAATCGATTATGTTGGCTCACTCCGCTAACTCTTGGTAAGCTAAATGGAAGGAAGGGATTGTTTTCATAAGTAGACTGCTTGATTTGTTGAATAATACGAAAAATGCTCTTATATTTATATTTGATATGTATTTACTTTCAGTGCTTGAACATTGAGTTCGTTTTTATTTGATGTTTTATTTTTAACAATACAGTGTTATTTATGATGTTGAAATGACATGTATTTTAATCGTTTTGCGGTGTGGCGGCCCACGTTGAACATTTTTTTCAGTACAGTAGGCTTAGCACAGGATTAGTGCGACAATATGTCGCCGCGAGATAGCCTATCCATCCCTCTTTTATTGATATAGTTAGTAAAAGATGAAAAATCTATCTCGCGGCGACATACTGACATACCAATCATGTGCTAAGCATGCAGATGATGCTTTTTTTACGCGCTAGGGCGAAGTGGTTCATTTTGTCAGGTCGAAATCTTCGGAGTGCCATATTTGAACTCGAAATCTTCGTACGATACACGTGCGAAAAGGAAATTCGTTACTCTTGTCGATTTAATGTATCTCCACTCGTTTCGAACTTCTTTTCTTTCGCACTTGTATCGTATTGTACGTACTATTTTATTGTTGCTAGATCGATTTATTGATATAATTTGCGATTCGCTATGCATGTCTCACATTTCCCTGCTATGCTTGCTCAACCTTGAATATAGGTACAGCAATCAATACAAGGAAATGTCACCTTTCTGTCACTTAAATAAGAGTGTTTTTTCATCAAGTAACTGTTGGAAATACGAGGTTTAGTTAGTATACTGGCTATTTGTTTCACTAATTGAAAGGTCATTTTCTGTGCTAAAAACAGTAACTTACGACCTTTTCACACGATGCTTTTATTATGACTTCATCCTAAAACCGAGATTATGAGATCATATAAGGCTAATAAACTTTTTTGTGCCCAGTTGTGAATTTCGTTATGGTTCTCTCTTAAGCCGATAATATTGATTAATTAATGTTAAATCATGCATAATTGGAATTTGTAGATAAAAAATGTCAGACGCTAATTGATAAGCAATGTTGTGGTAAAAAATGAAAGGTAATGAGGCCGATTAGGTTTTTTTTTATTTAATTTTCCTTTTATTTAAGAACATAGAGCTTAATACAGCTGTATAACAATATAATAATATATAAAAACAAATTCTGTC
>JALPQI010009089.1:0-43399 GCA_025490895.1 Thaumatotibia leucotreta
GGCCAGTAGATTTTTTTTATTTCACGCGGTTTCCTATTGACACCGTTTGGTTTGAGTAAGTATATACATAAATGATTTAGGTAAGTAGTTTTAAGATAATATATTGATCAGTCTACCCTACATAATGGTGATAGGCTTCAGAGTCACGAAAAGTAGTTTTTGATCACGACCCAACCCAAATCATCCCTGTGCGATGGCCAAGTCATTCTTTATATTAAAAAAAATACAGATATCTTATATTAATACAGTTACTATAAGATGTTGTTAATTAAGTAATTGTTATAAGGTAACAATTTATGACAAAGCTGCTAGACAAATGTTCCCATGGATAGGTAGTGGTGGATCATCAAACTTAATTCGCTTGGTAATCTCAAGCTAATTTGGCTTACTCTTTATTGATACCTATAATAAAATGAGTATTTCTACATGCAGTTTCAAGTTAGGCAAGTTAGTAGAAATCGAGTTTTATGGATACCCCCTTGTAGTAACTACAGAATTATTGACTTGGATAAACAATTGATCTCATAACTTTTTTGTGGTGTAACAACTGCTAAGCTGCGAGACTTGCACCTTTTTACATGTAATGTTTTTGATGGGATCTCATCTCTTTTTGTAGGTATTCTTCTTTTTTTCTTTTCGGGTACTACTTCTTGTACGTCAGCTACCATTTTTCTCATAGCCCACTCCCTGTCTTTATGGGCTTTTTTCCGGGGCTTTGATGGAACAATTTCTGACAAGTCTGGACGGTATTTGCGGCTTAGTCTATTATATTCTAATATTGCAGATTCCTGCGCTTTAATGCTACCGAAATCGATAGTTACTAGATGTATACCGTTAAAGCTTGTGACCCTGGAAAGTGCTACATACGCTTGCCCACATGTAAACACTCCAGAACCGATATCCATTAGAGCATTGAACACAATTAACAGTAGCTTTATTTTAACTTCAACGCATTACTTCGTTGAAATTACCTACACAACAATGTCCAAATCTCTAGCAAATCAAATCCCTAAACAAGTTCGTAATCCTAAAATTACCTACTCAAACAATTTCTAAATTAGTATATTAGAACACAATTAACAGTCGCTAACACGACAAAGAAGTAAAGATTTTTTTATTACTTTAACCCCAACGTATTGTTTCGTTCATACGAAAGACCTTTTTTTTTATACCATGTCGGTGGCAAACAAGCATACGGCCCGCCTGATGGAAAGCAGTCACCGTAGCCTATGGGCGCCTGCAACCCCAGGGGTGTCACATGCGCGTTGCCGACCCAATAAAAACTTGTACACTCCTCTTTTGAAGAACCCCATACTGTAGTCCAACGGGAAAACCTCGGCAGGGAGCTCATTCCACAGACGGGCCATCCGCGGGGGGAAGTTCCTTTGAAACCGCACGGTGCGCGACCATTTAGGTTGCAAGGTGTGAGGATGAGCGCCCAGTCGGTGGCGAGCGGTGCGATGATGAAAAGTGGACGTTGGCATCATGTCGAACAGTTCTTCAGAGCACAACCCATTGTACAGACGATAGAGCACACATAAGGAGGCGAAGTCTCTCCTTAGACTTAAGGGTTCAATACCGCCTGTGAGTCTGGGATCGTCGACTATTCGGACAGCTCGTCTCTGAACCGAGTCAAAGGGTGCAAGCTGGTATACAGGTGCTCCTGCCCAGAGGTGACAGCAATACTCCATATGGGGTCTGACTTGCGACTTATATAACAGAAGTCTTTGCCCCGGAGTAAAGTATCCCCTCGCTTTATTGAGCACACCGAGCTTTTTGGATGCCAGCGTAGCTTTTCCCTCTAGATGACATCGGAATTGGACGTCGTTGGAAATGTCGACTCCGAGGATCCCAATACTCCCTGACATGGTAAGAGCTGTGTCTTGGAACTTTGGAGCCACAGTAAATGGGGTTTTTTTAGCGGTAAACGCGCAAACTTGTGTCTTTGTGGGGTTGAACCTGACTAGGTTATCCCGACCCCATAACGAGACTCTAGATAAAGTGTTCTCGATGTCAGACACAAGTTTTCCGCGACTTTCCAGTACCACAGAGCGAGGGATATTAGCACGGCCTGTGTAAAAAGTATCCCCAGTACTGTCATCTGCATAGCAATGGAGGTCGCCGATAGACAACATGTCATTGATATGCAGAAGGAACAACGTTGGGGATAGCACAGAGCCTTGCGGGACGCCAGCGTTTATGTCCATGCTATCAGAGCAGCTACCATCTACTACGGCACGAATGCGTCTGCCGGACAAAAATCTAGCTATCCATCTGCATAATCTCTCGGGCAGTCCATAAGATGGCAACTTCGACAAAAGGCCCCTATGCCAGACCCGATCGAACGCCTTCGCTATATCTAGGCTGACTGTCAAAGCCTCGCCTTGACTCTCCATGGCTGAGGCCAAGCGGTGAGTGAGGTACACTAGAAGATCACCGGTAGAGCGACCGTGGCGAAAGCCATACTGGCGGTCGCTTATAAGATCGTGTTCTTCTAGGTAACCAAGGCGCTTAGCGTTAACTATACGCTCCATGACATGACCTTAGAGAGAAGGGAGGTGATAGCGATAGGCCTATAATTCGATGAATCCGATCTGTCACCCTTTTTTGGAACAGGGTGCACAAGGGCCGTCTTCCACGAAGATGGAACTTCCCGTTTGATACTGGAAAGAGCGAAGAGACGCGTTAACACAGGGCACAACTCAGGAGCACAACGCTTAAGCACCACTGCAGGTACGCCATCTGGCCCGCTCGACTTGTGAACGTTTAACGACAGCAACTCCCGCCGAACATCTTTCTGTGAGATGCGAATTTCTAGTTCGAGGCAAAAACAGCACCTAGAAGATCGGCTTTCTCTTTTGCACTATGGCCCAGATTACCGTCAGCATTTCGCAGTGGTGGTGGACCTACGTTGAAATTACCTACACAACAATATCCAAATCTCTAGCAAATCAAATCCCTAAACAAATTCGTAATCCTTACAGACGTTGAAAAAGACAAATAATAGCTTCAGTACGCACACGAGAATCGCAAATTAATTCTGAAACACCCAAATAGCCATCCATTACCTACGGCGCACGGGCAACTGACTGTGACTGTCACACGGTGGCGTTGGCGGTGCGCGTCTGCGCGGCACTACCCGCGTCTCACCCGCGCCATTTTAAAATACGACTGTATTATGAAAACGCCCAGTATTACATACCTACATTTATTACACACAATTATTATTTTTTTAAATTTTTGATATTCTTATATTAGGTATCTGATTTATTTTGTACTGACATCAATTAAAAGTTACTTTTTGTTTAACAAGCACTGCGTACTCCCGACCCCGCGTTTGATTTAAAGTAATTTGAACTTTGTTGTACTACAAATAAATTTCCAATTCGTTTGGCTAGGTTGTCCGTAGCCATATTTGATAACACATAAGTGAATTTTGTGGTGTTAGGTATAGGTAGGTACTTAATTATTAATTGTTGACATCCGCATAAAAGCGTTAATGTAAATTTTACAGTGGAAATCCGAATAAGATGTTATTTTAAAATACAGCTTATTATAATATTAAACAATTTTACGGTAACTACGTTTATAATGATGATTTGCGCAGTGGACGTCTTATAGCTGATATGATGATGATGATGATGACAGGGTGGAATGGAAATAGATTTTGGGTCAGGAGGGCCGCTACCAGATTCCGTGCTGCTGGAGGGCCTTCAGAGATTATCCCTCAATTTGGGATTTATGAAAATTGGGATTAGCATGAAAACTAAAAAAATAACAGAATTTAAAACTTGTAGGTATGGGACCAATAAAAATATTTTTCTCCAATATGCTCGGAAATGTTCGCATTAATGTAGCAAAAACGAAACGCGAAGTACCTTCTTATGTACCAGCTCAAATTAAAAAAAAAGATTTTCATTATTGTACAGTTTTTGCGGCCGCGAAATTGTACTAAAATCCATTAATGTATTGTTTTTTACTTCTTAAAAACTACTTTTGGACTTTGAAAAAAATGCATACAGCCAAATTCTAAAGCCACGACCAAACGCCTGGTCTGGATAGAGCGAGAGACGGCGATCAAATCTATGGCCGTCTCGTTCTATCATGAGTTACAAACGCCTCGGTGTGTCAGGTCGTGTAGGTACGGTTTAATGAAACCATAGATATCGTTACTATTTTTTATGAACGACCATGCATTAAAAAAAAGTTTAGGCGGGAATCATAAGAGATTTTTTCTTTTCAATTGTTATTCAATTTGCAAGAAGAATTACTTAATCGATTGTAATAAATTTTGTTTTATTTCCTTGCATGTTTGGAGAAAAGTCCTATATGTGCCTCGGACGGAAATAGAATTTCGTGGATTCGTATGTAATTGTCGGCCTCAGCTTCGCTTCGTCCGACAAAAAATACTCATCCACGAAATTCGCTTTCCCGGCCTCTGCAATAATGTACTATGGCTAGAAAACCCACAATCCAAAGAACTCTTTGTTCCAACCCGCTTCATTCCGCCATATAAACTTATTTGCAACAACCGCATAATTAATTTTGTATTAGCATGTATTTGTATGGGATTACAAAGTTATTTGAGTAGTTTGCATAACTTTAAAATCTGGCAGAAATTTCCAATTTTCAGATTTTTTGTGTAATAGGTAAGCTATAAACTACGTATGTTTCAAATTTTGAGCTCCTAGGCCATCTAGAAATACCTTAGATTATTGATGATCGGTGAGTCAGTGAGTGACAAAACTAAGGAACTTTGACATGCGGTAATTTTTAAACTACAAGTTATAATTGAAATCAAACAAGATTATTATGTAACTCATGTTATGGCCTACACGTCGCGGAAAATTCAGACTTCTAGCTGTAACCAGCGCGAAATTACAGACGGCTGAAAATGGCCTGAACGGCTTCGAGAAAAGGATGGTACGGCCGTGCCTTTTTTTGCTCGACTTGGCGGGGGCACTGCCGTGCCCCCAGATAAGACGCCAATTGTAGCGCTCTTCCTAGACATGAGCAAAGCTTTTGACTATATCGATCATGCTATACTCTTGAGAAAAATAGAGACATGTGGAATTAGAGGCAAAGCATACGACTGGATAAAAAGTTATTTGAGCGAACGTATGCAATGTGTACAAATAGAAAAGGTAGTTCGAGAAGATAGGAAAAGTTACTTGAAGAGGATCTATAGATCGAACTTTCTTCTGAACAAAATGGGCGTCCCTCATGGGAGCATTCTTGGGCCATTGTTATTTTTATTGGCAATCAATGACTTGCCCAACTACCTTAACCAAGATTGTATCATTTTTGCCGACGATACGACTCTATTAGTAAAAGGGGACAATAAAGACATCCTCGAGATTAATGTCAATAAAACGTTAGCAGTTGCAATTGACTGGCTCAATAAAAACAAATTAAAAATTAATATAAATAAAACGAAAGCCATACAATTTAGTTCCTACAATTCACACAGCTCAAGGACTATAAAGATTTATTACAACAATGAAAAAATAGAGATAGTCGACAACGTAACTTTCTTAGGATTTCATATTGACAAATACTTGAATTGGAAACACCACATTGACCTTTTATGTACAAAATTGTCTTCTTTTGTTCTTAAAAGAGTAAGGCAAACAGTTTCCATAGAGGCAGCACTTACGGCATATCACGGGTACGTTTCGTCCGTACTAAACTATGGATTATTATTATGGGGAAATTCCGTCGATATAGAAAGAGCTTTCAAAATACAAAAGAGATGTATACGTGCTATAGATAATTCTTGGTTTCTTGAGAGTTGTAAACCGTTATTTAAAAAATATAAAATTCTACCATTACCGTGCATGTACATAAAAGCAGCCTGTCTCTTAGTCAAGGAAAACCCAGACTATTTCATTCAACGTTGTGATACCACTACAAGACACACGCGAGCACAATACAGAGATATGTTATACCAGCCTCCTTGCCACGCATACATGTATAAAAAAAACTGTTATAACATGTGCATAGTCTTATATAATAATTTGCCTGTAAACCTAAAGAAAGAACAGAATATAACAATCTTCAAAAATAAATTATCAATTTGGCTTCAAGATAAATGTTTTTATAGTGTAAGAGAATATTTCACATGATAGTTACCATTGACATTAAAATTATTAAATTTATGTAAAATTGCTAGATTTACGTTAATAATTGTATAGAAAAATTGTACATGACATCATAATTATATAATTTGAATTATTTTTTGTTTAGTCTAGTTTGTTAATTATTTTTTATTATAGTTTGACATTTATAAATACTAATATTATCTTTAAATATTTGCACACCTGCAGGCAGGTTGGATACGCATGAAATGTATAGGTATTACCTAGATTTAAGACCTCTGTAACCGTATTCTGGCAAATAAATTATTTGACTTTGACTTTGTATGTTGGTGGTAAACAAGCACATGGACCGTCCGATAGTAAGCGGTAGCCGTAGCTTACGGACGCCTGTGACGTCAGTAACAGTGATATTTTACAATTGTCACACTTGTAATTATGGTGAAATAGGCCACTGTATACCCTTCTGAAATGTACGAATGTCATAAACACTTGTATCCCAACAATTATAATATTTAAATCCGCATAATTTTCAACGACGTACCTTACATAAGTATTTTTGTTATTAAACTGCTTTCAATCCGATAAGAACTTGTTGACCTACAATTCTATTTTACCTACTCATGTAAAATAATATAGATACAAACAGAATATTACCTACTGAACATAAATACTTACCAATAGCATAACATTTTACGGTAATTAATTAATATTAGGTACCTAACATACATAGTCAATGCATAGCAACCTATAGGCTACGCAGGAATTAAGTCAAAATAAATTAGATTGTACGAGTCCCACATTATGATTATGATATACCAGTGTTTATAAAACCATACTAAATAGTACCTACTTCGTTGATTAAAAGATATTTGATATCATACTAGCCGTGTGGTGACGGCAGTAAGTATACATTTGGCACCACCCCAACTCCTCCTGCGGTTGTCGTAAGAGTCGACTAAGGGATTGAAGCGTCACTGACCAATATTTGATAAAAGATTGATGATGGGCAACAGTGTCATCACAGTGCGATTGCCAATCCGCTTGCCCAGCGTGCCGATTATGGGCATTTACATCCTAATGCGTACAGCTATATACACATAGTTAATAGGAGAGGCCTACGTCGAGCAGTGGACTATCATATGCTGATGATATGATGTAAAGTGATCACTACATACATAGTATAAAATAAAGTCACTTTTTCTGTCCCTATGTCCCTTTGTACGCTTAAATCTTTAAAACTACGCAAAGGATTTTGGTGACATTTTTTTAATAGGTACCTATTAAAAAAATGTCACCAAAATTCAAGAGGAAGGTTTTTATGTAGGTATAGTACCCGTGCGAAGCCGGGCGGATCGCTAGTATCATACAAATCTGAACTTCCAATGTCTCGAATACTCACAACTTTCATCCATGCCATAATGCGGGTAGTTGTCACACGGTGCGGTCAGGTTAACGTGTAGCTCGGCGAGCCTGCGCGCGTACATGCTCGGGTGATCATGCTCGCGAGCAAGTTGGCCGTGTCGCGCGTACACGTGAGAGTAGCGAGCGACAATGCTCGAGAGAAGAGGGCAGGTTACGCCAACTACCTGCATTTTTTTAAAAACTCAATTGCATTTCTGTATTGCCAAAAAATGGTAATAAAAAGGTCAATCACGTTTTTTTTATTGTTATTCTGTCACGTCATCCAGGGGATAAAAGTGGCATAGTTTGCTAGAAGAAATTATCCAGATCATCTGGCTCTACTAACATGATTATTACTTTATTGATTAGCGGGTGACCACCATGGACAGACCACGTAACTGTCAAAAAAACAAAGACTTATAAATTTTAACGCTATTAAAATTATAAAATTTATGGTTTCCGAGACACAGGCTCGGCCTAGTTCGGGAAACACTGTCAATTTTTATTATGTAGTGTATCTATTTTGCTTCAATAAACTTTTTTTTCATTTTTTTTTTTAATTGTGTGATTTTAAGGGTGACGTGACGTGGCAACGCGTGACATAAAAAACGTGATTGACCCAAAAACTACTTAGACTTAAAGTTGAACAGCGATCGCATTCGATAACCTTAGATAGCGAAAAGGTGAGAATAGTACTGGTAAATGTAAGTACCTACACATTTTACATTGCAATATTCAATCTAATTCATCGGTTGACAAACCTGACCAAGTACCAAATACTTAAGTACTTGAAATAAACTTCGTATCGCACTCAGAACTGGCATACGAAGTTGCTACGAGTAGTGACAGTTTTTATGGTAAATTTTGGTTGTCAGCCCACGACATGCAACAATAAAAACAAAATACTACTTATACAGGGTCATAGTCATAAGTCATAACACTCATAAACCATGAAGCATCCACGCAACCAATCAATTCATGCATCAATTTCAGCATCCTGTCCACAGAAATGATGCTCATAATAGCTCATAAACTCAGAATTCGTTTTTTTTTTCGATTTCTAGATTGTGTCTATAGTGAAAGTTGCTCACCGTGACCGTCTCCAGTAGGTATCCTGTTCACTTCTGCTACATGACCCAAAAATCATTCTCTGACTACCTATTATACGTATCCTCGTAAATCCTGGGTCGCGTTTTTTAAAGTTACATTTTACAATTTCGCTGTTGTTGGCCTCTCTAACGCACGCACGTATTGGCTAGAAAGAGAGGCGAACAGCAAAATTGTAACTTTATAAAACGCGACCGTGGCTTACAAAAGTACGAATTACCTTCAGTTTGATTTAAATATTGCCAACTACCAACCACGAAGTTGCTTTTGTTTTGGGTGAATCAACTTTTTTGTCTTTTATTGCCATGGTTATGGTCACCTGAGTCACTCTGGTTTTATGCAAATGCTTATGTAAAATACTTGAAACTATGCAACATGCATTTCTGGTGTTAATTAGCAGTTTCCTTAATGGGCCACCTACAAACATGGACTACACGCATGTTTGCATAATTTAAGTAACATCATTTTGCATAAAATCAGCAGGATTCAGGTGACTGTAACCATGGCAATAACAGACAAAAAAAGTTCATTCACCCTTAAAATTCGAAACAACCGAGGCACTATTCTTTTAACAATTTGATTCGAATTTCCAAACACTTTCTAATAAGCCAGGACTTACGACAACTAGGGTATATAGGTATATAGGGTAAGCTACATGATTGCTACATAAAAAGTATTGCTACTAATTAAATGATTACCTTGATTTGGAATTGCCTATGATCGAATTTAAGAATTCCATCTTTCTTCACTTGGTATTGCGGTTTTGGCCACACCTCCCCTTGCGTCGGTGGGTACTGTGGCCCAACAGTGGCACACGCACAAAACGTGACAAAAATCTTCAAAAATATGATAAGCATCATCTCGTCTCAGTATTATTGTATACCTCCCCGCGGTCCGGTGAACGGGCAACTGAGGAAGCGATTGTTATTGAACCTTATAAATAGATAAGCAAATAGCTTTGTATGAACATGGGAATGTGTACAAAATAACTTGATAAACAGGATTTATCGCTATACGGTTTGACGTTTATATGAGAGGTAACGTCGATGCGAAAAACGTTAAATTAAAAAAAACGTCTTTTACCGATTTTTCCACGATCCCATCAGACCTCGACTTGGGACCGAGTCGGTCATACACATACGAAAAAAAAAATTTTTGATAGTCGGAGATATCGAGTAGCACAAAAAAACATTCCGAAATTGAGAATTCATTCTTTTTTAAGTCCTTTAAACTCAATAATTGTAGCGCTCAATTTAATGTTGTTAGGGTATCTATGGCCCGGCCACGACATTGGTCTAAGGCGACCGGCTTAGCGGAAAACCATACGTGCGAGAGGGAGTTCCCATATCGGCATCCCGCTCCAACTCATGGATTCGCTCGCCACCGGTCGCCTGAGCCCAATGTCGTGGTCGGGCCTTTATTATGGTCTAGACAACACCTACGTATTACTTACAGCGAACTACGTAGCCTACCCTAGCCTGTCCATCCAACTTATCAGTAGAAGGCAAGAAATTAAAAAATACAGCCAAGAGCATGTCGGGCCATGCTCAGTGTAGGTAGGGACGGTAGGGTGCCGTAGTTATTCAGAAACGGCTGGGCCGATTATGTTTTATTAGTTATGTGTTTGATTTTAAAGTATTTATTCTATAAGCCCACTTATTATAATACCGTCACCACATGATTTTTTTTTCATGTTTTTGGACCGATGGATCAAAAGTTAAAGATGACATTACAGCAGAACACCAGTGCGTCAGGAAACTAAAATTACACAATTGAAAAATATAATATAGATACACATCACATACCTACCTACCTAATACTTTTATACTGGAGGGGGGTATCTCCGAAAATATTGACTTAAAAAAAAAGTTTTTTGTTTTTACCCTTATTCTTTTTGAAATACCTATTCAACGATACCTAACACTATAGGATTAGATTACAACAAAATAAAAAAATCATCCCTACTTCACTACCCGGAAAAAAGCACTACTTTATATTTTGCCACTTGTGTCGACGTGATTATTATGTCATTGGTACGTACCTGTACAAATTGCAAATTTCTAGCACTAACGACCACTGAGCTATGCTGCGGACAGACAGACATGGCGATTTGGCGAAACTATAGGGGTTACTAGTTTACTACGGAACCCTAAAAAGTACACGTAAGTAGGGCGTTTTGCTTCTCACAGAAATAGCACCTTAATGTACTTTAAGGTCATGAGATTTCACTTAATTTATTTCTAAGATCTTTTTGAATATATAATATTGTTTGATTTATAGGTAACAACACAGTAATAGGTAGATTTTTTTACAAAACCTATTAGATAAAGATGATTTTCAAATAGTTGAATTTACCTCATAGTTGCCTTTCGCCCACCTGACCTTACATATTATTACCATAAGTAATACTTGTATTATAGTTATTATCATACATATACTACTTAACCAAGTTGGCAAATGAAAACACAGGCAAATGAAAGTTGGAAAATCAATATGTTACTAAATGTATGGTATGTCAAGATTCAACTCAAAAGGCAGCTTACTTTGAAGAACCCACCACCCTCTTACTCTTCTACCGGCACCCACTACAGATGTATGTTGTTGGATTCCGACTGTTTGGCGCACCAGCTCCACCAAAACCACCATTGATTGAACTCCACCAATCCAACAAATATAAATTTCTTGAACAAATAAATATAATACCACTGTCTACAATTAAATACTCCGTTTCAACTCCTGAAATAACTAAAATAAAAATATATTCACCAGAAAGGTTTTCAAATAACGTGACATTCCCGCTCTTAGAATAACGCTCAAGGCCTATCAACTACTATGGGCATACGAGATTTTTTTTAATTTGTCAATGTGTGGGTTGGTATTTCATACCAAAGTTACCAACAATTCAAATAGGATTTTTAAAGTACAGCAACTCTGCTCTAAACTGTCTGACACATCAAATTTGACGTCAATGATTGACGGTCAATGTGTCAATGCTTGTCAATATGAAATTTATAAATAACGGTATTTTGATAATTTCGCACCTTTAAAATTAAAGTGACCTTACTTGAAATTAATCTAATAGCTTGCCATTTCCATTGCCAATGTAAAATATGTAGTCCGGCTCTAAGGGAGCATATTTCCAGCCCTTTGCCTTCCGAGATTCTGCAGCCATTTAGGTGTACGCATGGTGCGACTATATTCAGATGCAAACTACTTATATTATTAAGGAGATGGTTACGTGTACGCCTCCCGGAATATCGACGCATGAAATGAAGTGGCCGTCAGAAACTCAGCACCCGTCATGGAACCGTCATACCATACAACCGAACAACAACAATTAGCGGAGAACAACAGACACCGGCACCGAGTAATTGAACAAGCAAGCTCCGGATCCGGGTTACTTATCACATGCGCGCTGTATTTTTGATTTCCAGGTTCAGTTGCCACTCGCGTCAGCCACGTAGCATATATTGTGCTCTGGCGCCATTCACAGAAAGAATATGACTCGTGTGCTAATCCCAAGAATAGTGACAAATTGACATCCAGCATTCACATGCACC
The DNA here is from genome assembly GCA_025490895.1 of Thaumatotibia leucotreta. Taxonomy (NCBI): domain Eukaryota; kingdom Metazoa; phylum Arthropoda; class Insecta; order Lepidoptera; family Tortricidae; genus Thaumatotibia; species Thaumatotibia leucotreta. Next base: position 12,167 of record JALPQI010009089.1, read on the forward strand.
GCACCAGACCTTGGAATGGTAATGATGCTTGCCTTTAAATTCATTATTTTTATCTCTATTATGCAACACTTGTGATTTCCTAGTGGGTTTGCTTATTTTTTTAGATAGCGACGGCTTCGGCTATACCTTGGTTGCCTGAAGAATATTGGGTCGCGTTTTATAAAGTTACAATTTACAATTTCGCTGTTTGCCTCTCTTTCTAGCCAATATGTGCGTGCGTTAGAGAGGCAAACAGCGAAATTGTAAATTGTAACTTTATAAAACGCGACCCTGGTCTTCATTAACATCTCTGAATGCCCTGCATGGACAGTGCAAAGTTCTTTGTGGCAGATATTTTCAAGATTCTTGCTACTGGGATATTTATAGAACACGTCTGACCAAACATGCAGTTCCAGGATTTGACATCAATACATTCCAAATGATCCAAATGATCAGTATCTTCCATAGTACAACAGGTATTACTAATAGTTGATATTTCAGCTACATCCATGTTTAGTTAAATTGATTATTAGAAATTAAATTGATCATTATCAAGTCCATGAAAGTAGATTTCCGGGCACTTACAAGTACCAACTTAGGACCAAGGTTTATATACCAATTTACCAATTATGGCAATTATCAGTTTTATTTAAATATTAGTAAAAATTGCTATATTACAATGGGTACAACTTATCTTAACTAATCTCAACCATACCTATCCTAAAATTAAAGTAAATAATGAATTGTCAGTAGAATGTAAAAAAAAGTAAACAAATATTTTCATATCATTTCATTTGACATCTTGGACACTATCGTGAAACACGTTAGCTTAGCAGGTATACATATATATTTTTACGTTAATACTAATAAATATCAATAATTTAACTAAAAATATATTATGTGAACTCAAGGTTTAAGATTTTAAGTTCGTAATAAAACAAGATTGTGTTGTAAAATTGCGTGATTATGGAATAATGCAAGTTCTTAGGTTTATTTACTTTTTTTAGATTCTACTGACAATTGGTACGTATGATGTAAGCTAGACCATGTTACGTTTTTGAATACTGTTGCGGTATAAGGTATTAATTTATTAGAATACTTTAACTGTTAGATTATTTGAAATGGTCTACATATCATTATATTTTGTTCAGATCAACCTCTCATAGGATATGGTAGCTGAATGTTCAAAAAACCAAGTAAACCTGATAGAGAAAGTAGAACCTGTGATAAGACCAAGTAGTGCTGCGGCTGAACCATTCAAATTGACGGTAAGTTTAGACTTATAACTTATAAGTTTACAATTTGTGACCATCAGGAATGGTCATAAAAGCACCAAATACGCGTGTTCTAGACCATGTATCAATACTGTACCTCATAAAAGTCATAAACCAATTAATAATATTTTAATCACACGTTTCATAATATTATATGTGTGTATTGCGAGTAAAAAAGCGCCTGTTTCAAATTGGTTGGCAAAAATACAAGTCATTCATTGGCCGACCAATTTGCAACGGGCGCTTTTTTACTCGCAATACAATTTATGAAACGTGTGAGTTCCAGAACATAGTTCTCACACGTATGATGCAAATTTTGTGATTATTTAGATATCTCTCTTGCTATCGTAACGACACAACAATATATTTTTTTCGTTTTAAATCAAATCAAATCATTTATTGCACACATATGTACATTCCTTCAATTATATTATGACTTCCTTCCAAATAGAAATCAAAAATACTGAAAACTGTATCGGACCACTTCTACTAGGTATTAAATAAATAAATATTCAGGTACACTGGACGATGTCAGACAATTCAACTTAGCCCCTTTAGCAATAATACTTTATGAATGTAAACGGCGCTATACATACATACTTATTTAGAACTTTTTATACCACAAACAAGCATAGCTCATAGTAAGAAGCTACAGTAACCTATAGACACCTGCAAATCCAGAGGATCCACTCGTGCGTTGCCGACCCTTTAAAACCCTATTAAACTCCTTTTTGAGGATCCCCATACTGTAGTCGATTAAGAAATCCTCGTAGTACGCGTAGTATTTACGAGTATCTTCCTAATACTACCAAATACAACTACTATGTACAAGTAACTCAAATTAAACAAACAGTACTTAGCCTAAGTTTTATCATAGCTGAAAACCTATTCGAAACAAAATAAATATTTGTAATTTGGAGAGTGAATTGAAAGTTTATGATAGTTATCATCAGCAAGAAGAGCCGAAAAACACACTACACTGCTGGACACAGGCCTCTCCCAAAGACTGCCACAATGACCACTGCCGTATTATTCATAAGAGGGGTTTTGCCGTAATCGCCATGTTTGGCATGCGGGTTGGCTATCGTAGTACTTACCTCCACCATAGTCAAAGTGTACGAGACAACCACAGGAACACTTGGGGTGGTCAGAAACGTATTCTTACTGCCTTCACCACGCGCCCTAGCTTATGACAATTATGAATTATGAATTTTATGATGGGATAATACTCTTTAATTCGATTTCAGGGCAAGTCGTCTCAGATGGATTGTCTAGTAGCTGGATGCTCAACAGTCCCCGTCGAACTAGTGGGCGAAGGAACACTGCTTGTAAAGGTGCATTCCACCTCAATGCGGACGATCCTTTGGCACTTATATAAAGGTGCATTCAGACCAAACGAGCATTCGCTATTGTATCCCCCACTCTACGAAATCAACGAATCACGTTTCGCGTAACGATCGAATTTCGTAGAGTAGGGGGTTAGAATAGCGAATGCTCTTTTAGTCTGAATGCACTTATATAAGTGCCATAGGATCGTCCGCATTGATGGTATGTTAATCATAATTTTATTGGCGTCGCGTCATCAGCCTCTCTCAGTCCACTGCTGGACGTAGGCTTCTATTAACTATGCCTATCAGCGCATTAGGAGGTAAATGCTCGTCGCCACGCTGCACAAGCGGGTTGGCGATCGTAGTAGTGTATACAGTATGCTGCTGCCCATTAACAATCTTCTATAAAAGAATATTTATTAACACTTTGATACGGGAAAGATATGGGGAACATATTATAGCACAAATATCATAACTATAAATTATAATTTATAGTGTAAAAAATCCAACAAATTTGTAGCAAACTAGCAACACTAGCAACCCTAATTAGTTTCGCCATGTCCGTCTGTCTGTGATGTCCGCAGCATAACTCATTTGGCCGTTAGTCCTAATAGAAATTAGCAATACGGTAGGTACAGGTATAGGTACAGTCGGGTTCAAAATTGAATGGACAGTTTATGAATGAATTCGTTCATAAATCGTCCATGCAATTTTGAACGCCACTGTACATTATAAATTTAAGAGTCAAACTCTTGTCGGCGTAACTGATGAATGTAGCTGTCTCCATCTAACTCTGTCCAAAGCCGCCTCCTTGACTTCCTTGTATGACACGACGTCTACTTTCCCTTCTATTTGTTTCATGCAACTTCTTCTAGCTTCTTCCTCGCTTCCCTTTAATCCTTCCTTCTATTATGTTTTTTATCAAAGCGTCATATCGTATAAGGTGGCCAAACATGATATAATGATGATAGGTACATACTAATCACGCTGATAAAGTGGTAGAATAAAATATATAAAAAAAATCAGGCACGGTTACGTGTACGGGACGGAAAGTGGGGATGATTTATTTTATTTTGCTGTAATCTTGTAGTATGGGGTATCGTTATATAGATTTTTTTTTAAAAAGAATAAGGGTCCCAAAATGTTTTTTTAACGTCTACATTTTCGGGAATAAATTCAGATAAAAAAAAATGTTCACAACTCTAAGTTTTCATCGGTGGATCAGAAAAATATGAAAAAAATCATAAATACTTTAAAATGAAACTACATAATATTTTTCCCCTCACTAGCTCGTAAAGCGCTCGTTTATCCTTTAATACGAACGGGTAAAAACGCATATTATTCACTTGTGTGGCAAAGTAATGACCTTGGAGCGTAGCGCGAAGTAGCATTCGTTTAACAGATAATAAAACGTAAAATGCTCATGGAAGTAGCATTCGTATAAAAATAGTAAACTAAACAACTTTCAGAGTGTTCTGTTATAATTTTGTAAAAATAATGAATAAGAATGATTTAATAATGCACTGGCGTTGGTGTGCAACTACAGGAATGTGTTAAAATCGTGCTGCGTTTACTTTTTCGTGCTACGTTTACTGCGACAAAATCTTGCATTAAATACATGATGCATTTCGAAAATTATTATCACTAACCTGATGATGATTGTAATGTGAACAAATAATACCTTTTTTGAGTTCCCTCGCTATAGTGAGGGGAAAAGTGTTACACACGGGTGCAAATGTATTTTACTTCTCGTATGTTAAAACACTCGCTGCGCTCAGGATTCTATTTTAGAAACACTCGCTTCGCTCGTGTTTCAATTTCATACTCGCGGGTAAAATACAACTTTGCACCCTTGTATAACAAATAACTATTATTTTGCACAGATCGGCCCAGCCATTTTTGAATTACTGCGGAATTGGCCGGTTTTTCATATTAGCCTATGAGAACGTATTTAGTACAATAAATGATTAGTGTATTTCCATTTGTTTTCAGGATTCAGGAATAACGAAAACACCAGACCAACGAAACAAAAAAGAAAAATAATTTGAAGACATATTAACAAAAATAAACTAAGCCAGCACTCCGAAAGTTCCGAAACACAGCAACATTTTCATATTTTTTACAAAAGAAGGTTAAAGAAAAAAAATTCAAGTTAGATAAACAAAATTTAAAAAAAAAGTTATGATGAGAGTGTGAAATGTTTATTTGAGTTGAATTTAAATCACTCGTTCACTTTATTACTCGAGAGCCAACTTATTAATTATAATTACCGAAGAACCAACAAGGCAGAAGATATAATTTAGACCAATAAATACTGACCTTAACATTATACAAGAAATCACCATCTTGTTATCGTTTCCTAACAAATATTTTTTCATTGCCATGCCCGACAACGTGAAATAAAATACTGAATATGGTGCCCATTAAGCTAGGAACCAACAAGCAGGTCTTTGCTGGATTGAAGTCAATGGCTGAAACATTTACCGACGACGACAGCATAATAATCTCATTAGTTTAGGACGAAATGACTATCAATGGCAACATGGCAACATCTCAATTTCAACCCACAACTGGACAAGAAGACACAAGAATAACATCATTGTAACTATTATTGATGTCAAAACTTTAGGTTTGTGGGGCCCCAAGGCACAGATATCAAGGAATGAGTACGTGATCAAGCTTTAAAATGTTATAGGAAATGGGAGCGAATCTTCATCTTCTAAAAGCGAGCTGATACGCATAATCTCGTTTCTGCCTAATACTTTATAGGTTGGTGTATCGAACAGTTTGACTACTTTGGTTACTAGAATAGTAGATTACACACCAAGGGGATAAAGCACTGTTTTATGTCACGGGCGCGACATTGAATCCTGAACGTAGCGAAGGACTTTCAGTTTAATATAAGTGAAAAATATAGCTCAACTCAAGTAAGTCACCTACATACAAGTCACATAAAAGCGGAAGTCCTTATCTAAATTATAGTGTCAAAAAGAAACTTCCACTTGTATTACAAGTTACAAGCTTTCGAGAAATGGGCCCCTGTTGTATGTAGTAGTGATCTATCCAAATAGACAATACGTCATGTTTAAAATGCGAACACAAACAAAATAAATGCCTATATGGATAGATTACAAGTATTACGTTACAAACTCATACAACAGGAGCTTTTCTTAAACTTTTCATCTATATCTTAGTTATGTTAATAATGTTCCTTGTTACTGTGATTCTTCTAAAGTAAGTGAGCATAGGTATAATACAATTTACTATGTAAATTTGAATTAATAAATTAATTATTTAAGAATGTCACTAATTAACACTGTTGTACAATAAAAATAACTTAATATGTGCTGCTCCCATCAGGGTTCATGTTTCAGATGTGTGCACTATGTTGTTTAAAGGGTGCAATTGAATAAACTAGAGAAAAATTAGAGAGCTAGATGATACTTATTTATTAGGTAATTAATTGCCTACAATTTGTGATAACGATATTTGAAATTGTATAAAAATCTAATTTAAAATGTTAATTGTGAGTTTCTCATTCTATGTCATATTATTCTATATTTCGCATTACTAAGCGTACAAATGAAAATATAATCATTTTTATTATTATAACATAAGTTGAACGTATTGTGAAAATACGAAGCAAATTATTTTGATTTGTACTTTTTTATTTTTCCCCAGTAGTCACACTATTTAATACTATATAAATTATAAATATTAGATGTCATATACCAAAGAAAAACGACCAAGATCACCTAACGCCCGAGGTGGGGACCGACCGGAACCACGTACTCAGCTTTCGCGGCTTATGCTTGTACCCCTCGGGCGTTAGGTGATCTTGGTCGTTTTTTAGGGTTCCGTAGCCAAAATGGCAAAAACGGAACCCTTATAGATTCGTCATGTCCGTCTGTCCGTCTGTCCGTCTGTCACAGCCGATTTACTCGGAAACTATAAATGCTACAGTAACGAAATTTGGTGAGAATATGTGTTGTATAAACCGCTACAGAATTATGATACTAAATTGTAAAAAAAACCATTGGGGTGGGGGCCCTCCATACATGTAACGGAGGAATAGAATTTTTTTTTAGTTTTACATAAGCGTGTGGGGTATTAATAGAAAGGTCTTTGAAAATGATATGAAGGTTTATACATCACATTTTTATTTAAGCAAATCGTTTTCGAGATATCAGCTCTCAAAGTCTGAAAAATGTGTCCCCCCCCCCCTCTATTTTTTAAACTACGCGATATAAAATTCTGAAAAAAATATATGTTATGCACATTAATAAACTCTATCAACGATTTTTGATTTGATTAAATTATCTCCTATAGTTTTTGAGGTAGGTTGATTTAACTGTATTTTTTTTATAATAAATTGATAATGGTACGGAACCCTTTGCGCGCGAGTCCGACTCGCACTTGGCCGGTTTTTTCTTTGGTATATGACATCTAATATTTAGAATAAGATAAGTTAATAAATTATATTACAGATAGAACATTTATAGAAGGTATGCACTAAATAAATAAGTAATTTTAACATAATGCTGCATTTAATTTCATACAATATAATTATATGTTATCACAAGTATAGCACAGTTAAGGATTATTTTTTCACTGCCTTACTTGAATTTACATAAAATCTAATGAAAATACTCTATGGCCTTATGTGCGCAAATATCTACTCTTAGATGATTCATAAATATACCTCTGGAACAACTTCCATATAGAGCATTTTCTTAGAAAATACATTTCGGTTAATCATACTGTTTCCACCAATTCAGCTCAGAATCACAAATCATAAGTTCTTTTCGACGAGAACATTGTTTCTTATTTTTATTCATTTTACATGACATATTTTTCTCATAGGTACTTTTTTGGGAATGCAGATTGGGATTTTGGGTGGAAATGAACTGTAAACTCGAATAAATATTAAAAATCTAAAGAAAAATACAAATAAATATTCCCTTGCTGGGATTCGAACCTGGATCATCCGCTTCACAGACAGAGTTACTACAGCTGCGCTAAACTAGTTGTCAAAATTAGTACTGCGCTAGGACTGTGTCGCTAGTAGTATAAACGAACTTTTGCGAAGAGGCTTCATTTTAATAAGGAGTTATCGTTCTTCTCTTTAGAGTATTATATTCTTTAATAACGCTCTTTGATTCCCGCTCTCTATAGAAAAAAAAAGTATTAAGGCCTTCAACACACTTGCTCAATGTAGGCCAAGTTGTGCCAAAGCATGCCGTGACAATGTACTGAATTCAGCCAAGTGCATAGAGTCTCACTCTCTCGATTTCTTTATGGTCGTTGTTTAGTCTGTGCCTCGTGGTAGGATACAAAAAATTATCAGTCTAGTCTATAGTTTTGTGTAAACAATAGTTTGAATCGGGTACCTCGTGTTTATTTAATTAAGAAATGGTATTCAGTGTATTTATTGCTTGAAAACCGTAAGATATGTCGGGTTTCCTAGATGTAAAATATCCTTTTAAGTCGAATCTCGGCCTAAATCCTTTTAAGGTAAGTTTGAGTCACTTCACATGTATGTAATGAAAACATTGGTGTGACATTGATTTGTGTATTATTTGTTAGACGTGGAAGAGACAATGGTGCATTTTGAGGCCGAGCCCTACGTGTGCGGGCGGCGGGTCGCTGGCGGTGTACTGCAGCGAGGCAGGGGCGTCTGTTGGGGCAGTGGAGTTGCCCCCGGATAGCGTGGTACGGCGGGCGAAGTCCCGTAGTCATCCGTTCGCATTTGCCGTGTTTTCGGTGTCAGAGCCGCACAAACCGCGCATCCTGCTCGCGGCACAGACCCTCCAGGATGCCCAGCTCTGGATGGACAAGATCAGAGCGCTGTTGGACGGCAAACAGTTACTAGGTGAGCACTCTACCTTCATTGTTTATTTTTATGCAGGTCAAAGTTCACTTCGAGTTGTCACGATACAGAAAAGTGGCTGTACTTATAATTCTTGACCATATTTGACAACCAACTTAGCATCCTTTTACAAATTTGTTGTTACTTTCACATGATTATAAGCCATTATTTTAGGCAACAAAATTATTTTAGAGAATTTGCTTCCATGAAATCAATCAAGAACATAGATTTCCAATTACTCCATGACATGTACAACATGTACAAGGCCCTGAAATGTACCCGATGTCATTAGATTGTATGCAAATTCCTTGCATTTAAGAACATTACCATACACATGTGTAATGCATGGAATATATTTGCTATAATGCCATTGTTCTGGCTTTGAGGATGTGAGTAATGGCCCTAAGTAACGCAGCTTAACCTTTTCCTATGCATTGACAATCTTAACCTTTTCCTATGCTTATTACCTAGCAGATCTGCTCCATTACAATTTCTGTTACGAAATAGCCAAAAGTCTAATTTTGAAACTTTAACTCATACTAGAGGTTAGGCTGGTGCCATGCAATTGTTTTAGTAGCAATAAATACACATCACATGCTTGGCTGTTTTGGTGATCTCTGGGCGAAGCATTTGTCAAATAGACCCAGCAGTGATTACACAAAAGATTCCGATAGGTTGTAGTGTGTATGTAAGGGCCCCACCAATAAGATAAGACCCAGCAGTGGATACTTATGGCTGAAATTATGATGATGATATTAATTTCTATTTCTAAATAGTCTTAGTTTCTTTGATAGACACACCTATTTTCACTGTGATTGACCTTAAATCAGGTCACAGTATTATTTCATGTGACAGTAATGCAGTGCCCATATGTTTTCCACACCCTAAGACCATATACAGGGTGGATAGAAGTTATGGGCCCTGAAGGGGAACTACTTTAAATCCTTTAGTTAGCTTATTTTACGGAAAGGAAACATTCCTTTATTTTTAAAAAGAAACAAAACTGCATTAAAAGGATTTTTAATTTTGCTAGTCTCAACCGGGAATAACAAAAGTAAAAAAATTGCTTAAAGTAACTAATGATAAAACTATCCTAAAAACCCTGCTGCACCACACCTGGTCGAAAAGTCCCCATTAGGCTTGCTGCATTACCATGCTGTATCAGCCAAAACACGGAATGTGGGTCAACCGCCAACCTAGCTCCCTAAAAAAAACACCCACCTTGTTTCAATGGCAAGTTTAATTCTATGTCTTGAGACATGAGTTTCCAGTAATCTGCCATATGTTTTCTCATTGTTTTACTGTATCACTATCTGTTTTTTCACTCACAATTGCATTAACCAATTACCTGGTTAATATGATTGAGCTACAAAAACGGTTTTAGCTGACAGACACATTTCACGTTCATTTAGTATTTGTGGCGCATGTTTATGTAAACAGTTTTTGTTGTGAACTGGCACACGCTGGCTAATTGCAACACTCATGCATATAACATAATTGCATATTACTTGGAATGTTAGATAACATAATTAGCAATACTGTGTATCAGGTTGAGTAAAAAACAAATCTTTATGTAGTTTGTAAACCTAATTTTATTAATTACAACTAAGATTTCGCAAACATCAGATATTAACAATTTTGGATTCTGATTTAAATCAATTAGTGCAATGATTCCGAAACAAGAATCAATTATTCATGAAGCAGTGTAGTTTTTGTGTTTGTAAGAAATTGAACTAGTTAACCTACTTAAGTACACCTAGAAATTAAAAAGACTGCAAATTTCCTCAGATTTGTGGAGTTAGGCTGCGGCTCCATTGAGGCGGAGAGGAGCGGAAATGTGCAAAATTGACCAATTACATTCTTCAAATTCAAAATTCGAAACACTGTAATGAGGTCTCATTGGCCAATTTTGCACATCTCCGCGCCTCTCCGCCTCAATGGAGCCGCAGCCCTAGCCACACTATGCGAAGCAAATACAAGAGTGTCATGAGAGACCTGCTACATATTTGTATTAAAGTGCGTTCAAACTAAAAGAGCATTCGCTGTTCTAACCTCTCACTCTACGAAATTCGATCGGTACACAAAACGTGATTGGTTGATTTCATAGAACGGGCGCTAGAACAGCGAATGCTCGTTTGGTTTAAACGCACCTTTAGTTGTTTGTTTCAACGAAGTTAAAAATGGACCATGCGTTAAAATTGCCTCAAAACAACATCAAGTTGGGTCATTAAAACAGGTCATTAAATCTACTTTATTTCATTCTACATATAGGCACAAAATCGAATTCCATTGCGGAACATAGATACTAGTAGAGTATTCATATGTTTATCAGCTTGAATACTTCCAGTGTGTAGGTATAGGTATTGCATATACATGGTTGTTTTCTATATATTTAAGTATTTGTATATATCGATCTCTGTATGATATACATATGAAGAGTCCACGGAAGAAACATATCCAGTTCCAGTGCTTAAAAAAATCAGGGCAAATTCACACCTTATTCTGTTAAAAGTAAGGTGGTTTTTCCTTCTGTAATTTGAATTGACTAGACATGTTCTTTCCGTGAAGCCATGTATTTCGTCGCTTAGTATCCACAATACAAGTCTTAATTGAGCTTAGTGCGGGACTAGGTTGATTTGTCTAAGATTGGCCCAGGATATTTATTTATTTTTCTTAAATATCAAAGCGACCAGGCTTCTCAGAAATATCTGAGCACGATTGTACCTACAATTTACAAAATATTATGAACGCAGAAGATCTTTACGCATACTATACAAAGGCGAGCTACTTATGTACATCGCTCTATGTTCCGCCACGGAGCAAATTGATTAATTACTTCTATATCTAACTTTGTTATCTTGCGAGTACGCAACCATGTGAAACGTGTCGTATATTCCAAACATAACAACCGCGGTGTGAGTGCACGTGTATTCATTCTTTGTTATTGAGGCCCAGCATATTTTATTCGTGACAATTTGTCATTATACATCATCATCATCATATCAGCCGAAAGACGTCCACTGCTGAACATAGGCCTCCCCCAAAGATTGCCACCATGACCGGCTCTCCGAATCGCTAAACTGAAGTGGCAGTGGGTGGGGCACATTGCGCGTAGAACCGATGGCCGTTGGGGCGGGAAGGTTCTTGAGTGGCGGCCACGTACCGGAAGGCGTAGCGTAGGTAGGCCCCCCACAAGGTGGACCGATGACCTGGTGAAGGTCGCAGGAGTCCGCTGGATGCGGGTGGCGCAGGACCGGTCATTGTCATTATACATACTTGCAGTTAATCTTTAACTCATCGCTACCCCAATATGGCATGGTTCTATGTTATATTTTCGGGTAATTAAATAAATAAATAAATATCTCGGGACATTTTACACAAATCAACCTAGTCCCACGGTTAGCTCAATTAAGGCTTGTGATGTGGGTGGGTACCAGGCGACGATATATGTAATAGGTAGATACCATGACCAAGGAACAAATATTAGCACGCCACTAACTTAGCACGCCGCTAAGTATTGTTCGTCTCTTTCACTCTTATGGACATATTGGTAAGATCTTGAGACTTGGCCTTTAATCTAATTGAAATAAACAGATACATTTGGATGTTTCGGTGAAAACACGAAGGCAAAAGATTGTTCACTTTACTATATCTATATGTGTGTGTACATAATTTAGAAATGTTTGCCTGTTTACTTCTATCTAAGAGGTACTTAACTTAACCCTCTAATGCATAAAAAGAGACAAAAATACATTTCAAGTTTGAAAACTAATAGCAGTCAATAGAGTTCAAAACCATATGGCTTTGGATACATTAGAGGGTTAAATTAAAGAGACAGGTGCCAGGCATCTAACCTCTGACTCACGACCATTAACTAAGCAGTTGTCATATGCATTCCAGACATTAAGACGATCACATACCTACCATTGTGATGTGAATCATTTCATTTGGATGTTTCATGTTTGGGGCAGTTTTGAAAAACTGACAGTCAGTTTGGGCATAATTTAAAGAATATTGCTTTCAATCTATATTTTTAAAACTCCATCAAAACTGCTCTTAACTAAAGTTTGCAATTCGTACCGAAACTGCGAAAGAAGTTCTGTTCTTTCAAAGAACCGTTAAAACCAAAATATTGGTTCACCATAAACCAAAAATATTGGTTTTAACGATATTATTTAAAGGAACTACCGCGAACATTAAATAACGCCCATTGCTGTCTCCAATGACCCTTATTAGCCGGGTCTACACTTACGGCCTGTTTTACAATGCCCGTATAAATATATCTGTCAGATAAAATTATCACTCATCTGGTATATAAAAGAAATAGACAGCTGACTTTTATCTTACAGATATATTTTATTCGACGATGGTGAAACAGGTAGGTACGTAACGTTGTGTCACGAATAGCTTTGAAAATGTCGGAGATAAATATTTTTTTCGGGAATGTATGAAAGGTTCTTACAAAAATAATCATTGCCTTAATTCTATTTGAATTTACTTTTCCTCGATGACATCGCGTCCTGTGGGCTTAGCACATAATTGATGCGACAATATGTCGCCGCGAGATAGACTGTCCGTCCCTCTCTTATTAATATAGTTAGTAAAAGACGGGAAATATATCTCGCCGCGACATACTGTCGCACCAATCTTGTGCTAAGCGTGCTGGTATAACTGAAAATTAGACCTAATTGACATTTATTTCGAGTTGAAAATTAAAGTGGAAACATTCATTCGTTTTTCCGGAAAATACTGAAAACAAACAGAGCTCTTTGGAAAGAATTTAATTCGGAGCTCATTCAATGTGGCAATAAAGTTGCTCGAAATTTCCATGCTATGATCGGTACACCCTAACCCAGTCGAATCCGGATTGCAAACTTCACCTCATCTCATTCCAGGCTCGCAGCTCCGCGACTCATACTCAGTCACCATCATACCCACGGAGCTCTCCCGCAAACTAGCCCTGACCGGAGACGGGCAACTTACCATCTCCCCTGACGGTCTACTGCTGACGCGGTGCCAGACTATCGGAGTGCTCGTGCCGTGGTCGAGGGTGACCCATGCGCGAACTGATACTGACATGATTTGTGTGATCGGCGTGCATAGGTTTGTTGTTTTTATCGACTGCGTCAGATGCGAGAATTATCAGTTATCACTTTCGCGTCAGATTAAAAAAGCTTAGTTGCAGTTAAGTTTGTAACTACAATTAAGTTTTAAATTTCAATAGAAACTCGGTTTTGAAGGTAATACTATAATCGATATTTTAATATAAAATTACCGATCAAGTTTACATTCCTAAAGATCGTACTTAATTGTCGTTACGGTACGAACCTGACTGAAATTAAGGTGTTTCAATCTCACGCTCATTGGGTGTCCCTAAAAGTGAAAATGCTCCCAAATGCTTGGACATTTGGGGGCATTTTGAAGAAGATACAGTCAAGGGCATGAATATATATACAATTTTAGACCTTATGCTCCAGACACAAGTAAGAACATCTATACATATTTATACCCTTGACTGTGCGTCAATTTCGTTCAGCGTAGACCTTTCTGAAAAAGTGAAAAAGACAACAGTGCATATTTATAGTGAGCATAGTAACGTAGGCCGGCAGACGTCGCGTCGACGTTATTATATAATTATTTATTGGTACTTAAATTTACGTTTGACCTCTTTGCTAACTAACACCCAGATGAATCTTGAAGCCTAGCATAGATGATAAATATTACAACAGCGATCGAAATGCGGTGATTTCGTTTCGATTGGAATTTCAATGTGTGGTCTTGGTTACGTCCTGAGTAAATAAACTCGCATCTGATGTGGTTCGTCTTTAGTTTTTGGGTTTGCATTGCACATGTAGATGGTTGAAGGTATTGATAATGATAACACGATATTTTTTGTTTGCTACCAGGCTACCACCAGTACACCAATAGACTTAGTTTGCTTAGATTTTGCTAACCACTGCAATTTATCACAAAAAATAATAAATTTCTGGTTTGGATTTTGTTACAATGAAAAACTATTCAACGTTCATAAATACTGATGGCGATAAGCTGATTATTTGAAACTGTTTTAATTATTATTTCAGTTCTGTACAATTTACTAATTCATTCCATTTGGAAAAAGTAACTTGATATATTACGAAATATTATATTAAATTTAAAACGATTTATTAGATACTAGTATTTTTTGGATTGTACTCTGGCCATTTTTCCGCAACTCGACATCAAACGTGCCTATTTTGCGTGGTCCCAACGCTGGCCCAATACGTGTTGGGAAACTAGTAATAAAATAATTATTATTTTTTTAGTTTTCTGACTAAATGAAGGAAAACTGTTAATCACGCATGCATTATTATCACGTATCAATGCGTCGTTATCGGTTGTGCCCGAATAAACATTAAAACACATACATACAATACCACAAATTATTGGTCTCATTGATAATTGAGCCTTCTATGGGGTAAACAAACAACTGGATAACTTCGGGGAATTCTAAAAAGTATTTTCCTGTTGTGATCCTTTCCGCCCATTCAACTTTGGACGTTCCTTGTGCAAGTAAATACGTGCGCTGTCTTCGAAAATGTGGTTTCGGTAAATATTTAACGATATTTTAAAGTAGGTATGGATCGTTTCATTCACCAAGACGCACGTTTTGGTTCTTATTCTCATGTCATTACAGGTTGCTTTTAATAAATGGGTCAAAATTCTTTTCGTTGTCTTGTTTCATACCACTCTGTCACGCTTTTAGTTGCTGCTTCGGCTCAGTATATAAAAAAAAAACGGTGCACTTGTATTTTTTCACGCTAGATTTTAATTCATACAGAAATTGAAAACGAAACATCATCTCATACTAAAATCACAACTGCGTCACGTTTTTTAGGGACACAAAATAAGACAACGAAAAGAATTTTGACCCAAATCCGTGCGTCATTGTGAGTGAAACCATCAATGGGTACATGCATTGGGTTGGGTATACGCGTATCGAACACTTATAAATATTTTTATCTAAACCGATTTGCTGAGATTCATACACCAATGCCGTAAATAAAAGTTACAATTTACAAGCGGACTTTTATAAACTTGTAAAATGTAATTGGCAGCTTTATCACGCTTATCACCTCATCATTCGGTCTCGGTTATCACCGTTTGCCAGTTAACTATGTTGGCGATGGTACAGCGGCGCAGTCAAAGTGACCAACTAGTTCGGTACAAAATACTAAATACCGAATGTACCGAATTTTTTGGCTACTTTGACTTCAGCAAAGTATTTGACGCTGATTGTACCATCGCCATAACTGGCTATTCGTACACATTATACATATTTTAATTAGTGGCACCAGAGGTGAAACTGGTGTTTATACATAGTGTCACGTTTATATCTTGTGCAGCACAAAGCTACCTACATAAAGCGATCTTGCATTTTTCACCGATCACCGCATGATATGCTTCAATTTTCTGTCGCGCTTTTATGTAGATTATTGACACCTTTGACCAAATTTTGCACTTTAAGGGAACACTCTTGGTATTATTATAGAGGTGTGACCAACATTTTTATTTTTAGTTATTCAGATTATACTCTTAACTGCACGTATTTGGATATAGATATAGCATATTTATTGTAACCGTATGTATTTCATTTATTTTCATTAACTGTGGTTTAACTTTTCAAGTAATTAACGTACGTTTATTATAAAAAATGTCTGGGAGCCGACACATATTTCAACGCAATGTTTTCTTACTCTAACGGCCTGTTTCACAATGCCTGCATAAATATATCATTCAGATAAAATTATCGCATTCCTTTTCCTAAGGCATATAAAAGAACAGGACAGCGATCATTTACCTGACAGATACATTTTATCAGGGGATGGTGAAACAGGTCCCTGATGTGTATATTTACGGTCCATTCATTCTTAGTTGTCTTATCGAGTAAACAACTTTCTAACCTAAAAGTATACGTTTTCTGTAGTAAACTGCTGTTTCCTTGATTAAAAATAAAGCAATTCACTAATGACGGACTGCAAAAATACGGACTCAGGTATTTTGGTATAGGCAAATATGGCAGTTTACAACAGAAAACGTGTCCTTTTAGGTTAGAAAGTTGTTTACTAGATAAGACAACTAAGGATGAATGGACTTTATTAGGTACGGTGTATACCGGGTGTCCCAAGACAACGGGACTTGAAGGGAAAGCACATAAGTCTCAATTGACAATAGAAATACACCATCGATCACCCCGATTATCGACAGCATGTTATAAACCAACCGTTGCCACGAACACTAACTCAATTCCCAAACTAAACACATTCCAGTGGTTTCCATGGTGGCGGTTCGTTGCGACTCTCGAGCCCTCTGGCTTCGGAGATGGCAGCGACCCTCAACAGAGAGTCCGAGGGACGGGCCAAGAAGAATAAGAGGCTGAGTCGCAGCGAGGGGGACTTGCGCAACTCTAACAGCGATACAGGTAGGGTTTAAACGTGTTCTAGTAGCTTCCATGGGGACACTTTACTGCGGAGATGGCAGTAGCTCTCAAAAGTCTCAACAAAGCATGAAGGAGGGGCGAAGAAGAACAAGAGGTTGAGTCGGAGCGAGGGTGACTTGCGCAATTCTAACAGCGATATAGGTAGGCTTTAAACGTTTTCTAGTAGCTTTCATGGTGGCAGTTCGCTGCGACTCTCGAGTCCCCTGGCTTCGGAGATGGCAGCGACCCTCAACAAAGAGTCCGAGACCAAGAGACGGGCGAAGAAGAATAAGAGGTTGAGTCGGAGCGAGGGCGACTTGCACAACTTTAACAGCGATTTAGGTACACTATAAACATGTTCTAGTAGTTTTGGTGACACTTTACGGTGGAGATGACAGTAGCTCTCAATAGTCTCAACAAAGACTGATGGAAGGGCGAAGGAGAACAAAAGTTTAAGTCGCAGTGAGGACGACTTGCGCAACTCTAACAGCGATATAGGTAGGGTTTAAGGTATTGGTCTCACCGCGAGCTACTAAGCTATGAACTATGGGCTATAAACACGAACAAAAGATACGCACTCCCATGTAAATAAAAGAGACATGGCGATACTCGCTCAGCTATCAGCTATCACCGCTGGGCGAGTATCGCCGTGTCTACTTACACAGAAGTGCGTATCTTTTGTTTGTGTTTATAGTTCATAGCTTAGTAGCTCGCGGTGAGACCAGTGCCTAAACGTGTTCTAGTAGCTTCTCAGGACTGTACGAGTAAATAGAATTAAAAAAATATATATTATAAATATTAGATGTCATATACCAAAGAAAAACGACCAAGATCACCTATGTCCGAGGTGGGGATCGAACCCACGTACTCAGCTTTCGCGGCTGATGCCTGTACCCCTCGGCCACTCGGTCTTAAATCAAACAATCAAGTACAAATCAAAATATTTAGTTAATAAATAATTTGATTTGTACTTTCGCAATATATTTAAAAAAATATATTTATTTTTTTGGCTAATAATAATGTCGACTTAAGAAAAAAAAATGCATATGTTCGGAAGCTACATTGATTTGATTATATTTATTTACTAAAATGATAAAACAATAGTGATACTTTGTCCGTACAGAGGGCGCGCGTCGCAGCAGTTGGTCGACTCGCGAGCCCGCCGAAGTGGCGAGGGATGACACCGATCTCGTTTTGTTGAAGGTAATTATCTACATTCCATTATTTTTTTTTATTTGTCGACTGTCATGTTTCAATTAAGATTACTTAGACAGAATTATACCGTTAAAGTCGGGTTATATTAGCCTTAGGGCTTGTCCACTAATCACGTCATACTGTATAGGGGGAGGAAGGGATTAAGAAAAAAATTACCCATTATCACCATAGTTAGTCTTTTTTTACTCTCTGCTGGGCTTTTGTTAAATAATGGTCAGTGACACTTTAATCCGTCAGTCGACTTTTACGACACCCGCAGGAGAAGTTGGGGTGGTGATAAATGTATTCTTACTGCTGTCACTACACGATTTACTGGTAAGTTTTGATTGAATAATACATAGATTTAGGGTTGATTTGATCAGAGTTTACTCTCGGAGAGTAATGTCAAAACTCCATTGTAATATGATACTAGTATCCGAAACTAAGCGTTATTCTTCAAACAAAAGCTGGGTAAAACACAGGTTTCATCATCATATCAGCCGAAAGACGTCCACTGCTGAACATAGGCCTCACCCTATGATTGCCACAATGACCGGTCCTGCGCCATCCGCATCCAGCGGACTCCTGCGACCTTCACCAGCTCATCGGTCCACCTTGTGGGGGGCCTAGCCACGCTACGTCTTCTGGTACGCTGCGACCTTCACCAGGTCATCAGTCCACTTTGTGGGGGGCTTACCCACGCTACGCCTTCCGGTACGTGGCCGCCACTCCATAAACCTTCCCGCCCCAACACAGGTTTAGTGAGGTAGTATTTAATGAGAGATTTGATTACAATGTATATTTTTGATGATGTTATGACAGGAGCCGGACGGGCCCTTGTTGTCGCGCTGCACCGGCGCGCCGCACCTGCCGTCTCCGTCGCCCGCGCCGACAAGGGTGTCTCGCCTCGTCGCCGCCGCCGCCGCCGATGACTGGTAAACTCACACTATACAGGGTGCTCGCGAGCATTCCGAAAGATTTTAACTATGCATTCTAGACATCAAAATAAACAAAAAATATTATGAGACCTAATGTCAAATTCCACAAAAAAAAATTTTTTTGTCTTTTTGAACACTTTTTCAACATTTCCAATACTTTTTTTCATAACAACAATTTGTTAAAATTAATTTTTTAAATGATTTTTTTAGGAACAGGTTATTTCGTCAAGTCTATTCGTATTTTTTGATTGTCAGGCAAAAGATGTGGTAATATTAGAACACATTGTGGTAGCATTGTAATCAAAAAGAAGTTAAATGACGAGTTACGTCGAAAAACTTATTTCGAAAAAAGGTTGATTATCTCTGAAACCAAGCCGAATCCAGGAAATTTTACATAACATCAAAGACTAAATATGATCAGGAATCCAGCATTAAAGTCTTTCGGTTTCCTCGCGAGCACCCTGTAGAGTAGAGTAGACTCTAGATCTTTTTTGGTGCGTGCTGTGAAATTGTGAAATGGGCTTCCATTGTCCCTCAGACAGTCCCAGTCTGTAGCGTCACTCAAGAACAATCTGAAAAAATTATGGCTCTCCGACATTTTGTGAATAGGTTGAGTATTCTATTTATTGATGTGTAGTATATGTACGTATATGTATTAAATATTTTAATTATTATGTATTGGATGTATGAATTTATGTTAATTGGTATAATAACAGTTAAATTTTTGGTATTACTCAAATATATTCTCCACTGTACACGGTATGTTTGTCTATTTTTTTGCTTCATATAAACGACTCCTTTGCTCAAAGGCTAACTGGAAGAGATCCCTTACAGGGATAAGTTCGCCTTTGTACCTGTCAAATTCTTTGTAAAAATGTGTATTTTTGCCTGTGTTTTGTGTACAATAAAGAATATACATACATACTATCCAGACTAACGAAACCAGGGAACATATATCTCAACAACTTGTAAAACGAGTTCATTTCGAAGTCCTTCTCTAATTAATTGTGTTAAAACTATTAAAAGATGCTCATACGCTCGAACTCAAACGAACGAGCGCATCCGTAAAACGTTTGATTCTATCATTTATATTGAAACTGTCACACTCCTGCCTACAAGACCCTTGCATGGCATTGTAATGATTTTATTAATTTATTTTTATTATAAATATACTGATTGAAAAGTCTCTCGTGCTTTTATTTTCCCACTATAAAATAGGGATTTCTTTAAATATTTATGAAAAAGAAAAGATAACTCACAAACAACAACAAAATCAAGTTCAAAATTCTGTAAGGGTACAGTCACGTCTAATAATATGTATACATTTCGGATCGTATGTCAAAGGCATAAGGATCAAAATAGTATACATATTATTAGAGCCGACCGTACCAAAGTAAATAAACCTCAATCGATTTTTTTAACTCTTATATTAAATTAAACAAAACTCGATTTGAATTAGCTAAATTTTACAATCTAGACACAAAGCTATGGTTACTTTGTAACCTAAAAATCTACAGTCAAAACTTTTAAATCTTTTGTCGAAAGGAAATATTAATAATTTTACTATAAATAATACTACAATTACACGCCGTGAACTTCACAGAGATAAGATCTCACTTCCTAATTATAGGGAAACAGCCCACAAACAGTAATTTATTAAAAATTTGCAACATACATCCTACAATCTGTTGCATTTATTATGATAGTTGTAATCTGTACTCAAATCTCTAAGTAGGTACTAATTTAATTAGTTTAATTACACAAATCTGTTAATGTCTAAAATTAAATTCACAATCATTTCTAAACACTTGTAACATATATTTTACTCCTCTTAGTACTGATTTTTCAATCCCCAGTTAACAGTAACTGTCAAATAAATGTTAGCTCTATCCTTTTTTGACTGATGACCAGCTATAAGGATGGTAATACTTTTAACTGACGGATACTTTTAACTGAGGATTGAAAAATCAGCCCTTACTGAAATTATTGCACTCCACTTACATATTTCTACATTTGTTTACTAACATGACTCAAAGTTCACATAATATGTCAGATTGTGCTAAGTAGTTGTCCTTAAAATAAGTAAATTTGCAGTATGTCCGACCGCCGCTCCCTGCTCTCCATCGCCTCCGGCATCTACGAAGAGATCCCCGACCTACCCGAACAGCTCTACACCAAAATGTCGCGCGATGACGTAGACGGGACCAAAACTAAGTGTAGTGACAAGTGTACCGACAAGTGTAGTGACAAGTGTAGTGAAAAGTGCGAGGATAGTGTGAAGTGTGTGGAACGAGTGTTGAGACTGGAGGAACCGACTTATGAGTCGGTGGCGGAGTGTGTTTATGCGACCATGCGGAGGAGGAGGTGTCCTCCGCCGCCGCTGCCGCCAAGACTGCCGTTCGGGTGAGTCTTCTTTATTTATAAAATAAAAAAATAAAAACTGTTTATTTCGGACCATCATTATACATCCATATTTTGTTAGTAATATATAAACATATATATACATTATAAACTATGTTAGTACAATACTTAATGCTAAGACAAATCACAACAACAACAACAACTCTAAAAAAACTCTAAAAACGACTATTTGGCCCTCCCCAACACTACATCGACCCAGTATTTTGTAAACGGGCAGTCAAGGCGCTCTGCCAACGTTCTCGAGCCAAAAATCCAAACTCAAGGTTTGTCAGCGGGCCATGGAGCGTAGTATTTTGAGCGTGAAATTAGCCGATCGCATTAAGAATACAATACTACGCTCCAGAACGGGAATAACAGACGTAGCTGCAACTGCCGCCAAGCTTAAATGGGACTGGGCGGGACATGTCTGTCGGATGCCGGATGACCTGTGTAAGTTAACCACACATTGGGTGCCACAACTTGTAAGGCGTCGCGGTAGACCGCGCCAGAGATGGCGTGACGAGCTTGACGTCTTTGACAAGGACTGGTGAGAGACTTCTGGGGATAGGAGTACGTCGAAGGGAGGCCTTTTCCCTGCAGTGGGACAGTACAGACTCTTAATAATAATAAACGAGCCTAGATTGTCCCACTGCTGGGGAAAAATGGCTCCCTCCTTCCCTTCCACGCATCTTGATTTTCAGTAGCATTGAAAATGTCGGAACAAAGCAATTTTTTTTTTTCTGGAATGTATGAAAATTACGTTTTTATTTCGGGTTTTTAAAGAAATGATCAATGTCACCGTCACTCCTTTCCATCTATTTCAAAACACTTTCATTGCGGACGAGTGCTACGCGCTACGCTCGTAGCCGATCCCGTGATTTTTCCGCTTTGTAACGAAAATGGACCTCCCACAGACAACTCCTCTTGTGAGTTCCCGGCGCTCAATGTGTTAACATTTCCTCAATTACATCGCGTTCTCCTGGTATAAGTGAAAATTAGACCCATTTCTCATTGGTTTAGAGTTGAAAATTAAAGTGGAACTTACGTTGATTTTTCCGAAAAAATCCGGATAAAAACGAGCTGTTTGGAAAGAAACAAGATTTAATCCGAAAATTTTCAATGCTAATTTTCTCTCGCCAGTTTCTATTAAGAGCATTGAGTTCGTCTCGCCATCACTGTTGAGGTTTAATGCCGTTCGGGTGAACTTATATACTTATAATCAGTCCAACGTCTTATAGGCCTCCGTCATGGCCACCATAAATCTTTTGGACGCCAGCGACTGAATGGCCGTGTGGTGACGACAATAAGCATACATTTGTCACCACCCCATTTCTCTCCGCGGGTGTCGTAAGAGCCCACTAAGGGATTGAAGTGTCCCTTATCATTCTTAATTGATGATGGACAGCAGAGTCATTATAGTGGATACATTACTGCGATCACCAATCCGCTTACCCAGCATCGTAGCGATTATGGGCAATTGGGCATTTACCTCCTAATGCGTATATACTATACGCATATACTCTGTTTGGTTTGGTGTTTAAAAAAAGGTAACCAATCTTGCAGTATCTTTTTATTGAAAACTACGTGTAGAAAATAGGTTTTAGCAAATATACATAATATAACAAGGAAATACAGTGATTTACATTGTTTTTGATTCATTGAGTACCTAGTTTGGATTTTTATTTGCATTTTTCAATAAAAATATACTGCAAGATTGTTTACCTTTTTTTAAACACCAAACCAAACAGAGTATAGTTAATAGGTCGCTTAGTTAATCGGAAATGCCTACGTCCAGCAGTGACTGAGATAGGCTGATGATGTATGATGTAATATCACTGCTGCATGTTTATGCAATATTTCCAGTACAATGAAAGTGGGGTCATCATGGAACTCCCGCATGAACGCGGCCGAAGTGACGCGACACAGCTCGCTCGGGTCCCTGCCGCGCTGCTGCAGCGTCAGCTCCGACTCCAAGACCAAGACCCTGCCCAAGGCCACTCGCCAGGTCAGTACTGACACTCCTGGCTCAACATCTTTGACAAATGTTTATAGAATATAGCCAATCAAAACTTTGATGGACCAATCACAACTATTTTTAAATGGCGGTATAAGTTTTTGTAGGTTGATATGGAAATTCAATACCGTGATGCATTGAAGAGAGGGTGACATTTGTCAACTAAAATTCAGGACCGTTTTTGAAAGGCAATTTAGTATGGCGTGCTGCTTCCATGTTTTATTTGTTCGTAGTTTATTATTGAGTTTACTGTGTGGCAAGATCTATTAGTGTAAGAATGTCCCGGGATGTTTGTTTATTCAGGCTCAATGTCATCAAACCTTTATTCGACTTTTTATTCATAATGTTAAAACTCCATAGTAATTTAACACTAGCGCCTGAGAGTAAGCGTTATTTTTCAAATAAAAGGTTGGTGAAATCGAGGGGTGCCTGTCGTGTCGCATAACGTCGATTGTTCTAAAATTTTTTGGCCGAGAATGTATGGCATAATGTTACATGGCATACTACTTGTTTAGCCTACTTAATTTTGCGCATACACGTTTAAAATACCTACACCATATTTATTCTTATATTGATTACTCGAATGTCGAATGACCTAAAGCATAATAATCCTAATGTTCATTGTAATAAATATTGTTTTCCCTACTACTCGAACTATCAATTTTCACTGCGCCTACTTTTATCATGTCCGAAATTTCATTGAAAAAGGCATTTTAATAACAACATGCAAAACATTTGAACAACAGGGTGAATGGTTAAAAAAAATGTTCAAGTAATAAACCAGGGTAAAACCGACGTGGATTGGTTAGGTTTCGAAACTAGGGCGGAGTGAATGGCGTAGTCTTTAAATACTTAAGTATTTATAATCAATTGTTTACACATACTCATACTTACAAAGCCAAAAAAGGGGGGGGACGGGGGGCGAAGCCCCCCAACAGGGGGGCTCGGGGGGCGAAGCCCCCCGCATTAAAAAAAGAAATAATCTGAACAACCCCTACCTTAACCTGGATAGGTTCGTTAGGTACCTTTTATCCCTTAGAGCGGAAATAGAAGCCCCGCGCAGCGGGGCTTCGTCGACCGGTTCCCAGGTCAAAATTGCTCACTTAAATTCTTTGGACAACAGGGCGAATTATTTAGTAATAGTTAAGTATAAGGAATAAAAAAATATTTTTAAAGCTAGTTAAAGGTAGGTAATCACTATTAGTACATTAAATAGTAGGAACATCACCATTATGCACAATAATTTTTCGATACATATACATTAGACACGAAAATCATTAGGACAAACAATATTTAGGAACAACCAAGTTAGGATTAACAATTTCGGCATAGCAAAAATATGCGCAACAATGTTTATGCCATTCATTTTTCGGCGTAAAGTTGTTATGCGACAAATTTTTCGAAATAAAAACATTATGCCACCCGATATAGACCCGAAATCGAGCCTTACACTGGTATTGCTTGTCAGATTGGACGTTTTCCTAATTAGTTAAGAACTATTATGGAACATGTTATTAGAGATATTTATTCAAAAAGCCAAACTATTGTATTGATTTCAAATTTCGCTATATTACTGCGGCTGCTGTTGAATGGAATGTTTCGATAATTCGAATTTCCATTTGACGAGAGATCTTAGAGGCAAAAGTACTGACCTGGCGGGTGGTCTTCGGCAGGGTCTTGGTCTTGGAGTCGGAGCTGACGCTGCAGCAGCGCGGCAGGGAGCCAGGAGTGTCAGTACTGACCTGGCGAGTGGCCTTGGGCAGGGTCTTGGTCTTGGAGTCGGAGCTGACGCTGCAGCAGCGCGGCAGGGACCCGAGCGAGCTGTGTCGCGTCACTTCGGCCGCGTTCATGCGGGAGTTCCATGATGACCCCACTTTCATTGTACTGGAAATATTGCATAAACATGCAGCAGTGATATTACATCATACATCATCAGCCTATCTCAGTCACTGCTGGACGTAGGCATTTCCGATTAACTAAGCGACCTATTAACTATACTCTGTTTGGTTTGGTGTTTAAAAAAAGGTAAACAATCTTGCAGTATATTTTTATTGAAAAATGCAAATAAAAATCCAAACTAGGTACTCAATGAATCAAAAACAATGTAAATCACTGTATTTCCTTGTTATATTATGTATATTTGCTAAAACCTATTTTCTACACGTAGTTTTCAATAAAAAGATACTGCAAGATTGGTTACCTTTTTTTAAACACCAAACCAAACAGAGTATAGTTAATAGGTCGCTTAGTTAATCGGAAATGCCTACGTCCAGCAGTGACTGAGATAGGCTGATGATGTATGATGTAATATCACTGCTGCATGTTTATGCAATATTTCCAGTACAATGAAAGTGGGGTCATCATGGAACTCCCGCATGAACGCGGCCGAAGTGACGCGACACAGCTCGCTCGGGTCCCTGCCGCGCTGCTGCAGCGTCAGCTCCGACTCCAAGACCAAGACCCTGCCCAAGGCCACTCGCCAGGTCAGTACTGACACTCCTGGCTCCCTGCCGCGCTGCTGCAGCGTCAGCTCCGACTCCAAGACCAAGACCCTGCCGAAGACCACCCGCCAGGTCAGTACTTTTGCCTCTAAGATCTCTCGTCAAATGGAAATTCGAATTATCGAAACATTCCATTCAACAGCAGCCGCAGTAATATAGCGAAATTTGAAATCAATACAATAGTTTGGCTTTTTGAATAAATATCTCTAATAACATGTTCCATAATAGTTCTTAACTAATTAGGAAAACGTCCAATCTGACAAGCAATACCAGTGTAAGGCTCGATTTCGGGTCTATATCGGGTGGCATAATGTTTTTATTTCGAAAAATTTGTCGCATAACAACTTTACGCCGAAAAATGAATGGCATAAACATTGTTGCGCATATTTTTGCTATGCCGAAATTGTTAATCCTAACTTGGTTGTTCCTAAATATTGTTTGTCCTAATGATTTTCGTGTCTAATGTATATGTATCGAAAAATTATTGTGCATAATGGTGATGTTCCTACTATTTAATGTACTAATAGTGATTACCTACCTTTAACTAGCTTTAAAAATATTTTTTTATTCCTTATACTTAACTATTACTAAATAATTCGCCCTGTTGTCCAAAGAATTTAAGTGAGCAATTTTGACCTGGGAACCGGTCGACGAAGCCCCGCTGCGCGGGGCTTCTATTTCCGCTCTAAGGGATAAAAGGTACCTAACGAACCTATCCAGGTTAAGGTAGGGGTTGTTCAGATTATTTCTTTTTTTAATGCGGGGGGCTTCGCCCCCCGAGCCCCCCCTGTTGGGGGGCTTCGCCCCCCGTCCCCCCCCTTTTTTGGCTTTGTAAGTATGAGTATGTGTAAACAATTGATTATAAATACTTAAGTATTTAAAGACTACGCCATTCACTCCGCCCTAGTTTCGAAACCTAACCAATCCACGTCGGTTTTACCCTGGTTTATTACTTGAACATTTTTTTTAACCATTCACCCTGTTGTTCAAATGTTTTGCATGTTGTTATTAAAATGCCTTTTTCAATGAAATTTCGGACATGATAAAAGTAGGCGCAGTGAAAATTGATAGTTCGAGTAGTAGGGAAAACAATATTTATTACAATGAACATTAGGATTATTATGCTTTAGGTCATTCGACATTCGAGTAATCAATATAAGAATAAATATGGTGTAGGTATTTTAAACGTGTATGCGCAAAATTAAGTAGGCTAAACAAGTAGTATGCCATGTAACATTATGCCATACATTCTCGGCCAAAAAATTTTAGAACAATCGACGTTATGCGACACGACAGGCACCCCTCGATTTCACCAACCTTTTATTTGAAAAATAACGCTTACTCTCAGGCGCTAGTGTTAAATTACTATGGAGTTTTAACATTATGAATAAAAAGTCGAATAAAGGTTTGATGACATTGAGCCTGAATAAACAAACATCCCGGGACATTCTTACTCTAATAGATCTTGCCACACAGTAAACTCAATAATAAACTACGAACAAATAAAACATGGAAGCAGCACGCCCATACTAAATTGCCTTTCAAAAACGGTCCTGAATTTTAGTTGACAAATGTCACCCTCTCTTCAATGCATCACGGTATTGAATTTCCATATCAACCTACAAAAACTTATACCGCCATTTAAAAATAGTTGTGATTGGTCCATCAAAGTTTTGATTGGCTATATTCTATAAACATTTGTCAAAGATGTTGCGCCGAAATATGCGCGGTGTTAAGAAAAACGCTGTTCTGCCCATCTTGGCACAATTGAACAATTGTTTTGGGGGCATTTTTGAGCTGGCGTTAGACGTCCATGTTATATATGGTCGCAGATAATAAACAGTGTGAATAACTGTTGCCTCACACATAAATAAACCCTCCAATAATATTCCAGGCTTTCAGTGTCTTCCGGAAACGTCTCAAGAGCGACTCACGCATCATGTCGCCCAAATCCGAAACCGCCAAAGAAAACAAAGACGTCGAGACTAAAAAGAAGAAGTTCGACTTCACGCCGACCCGAGACATCTTCAAAAACTTCAAAGTCAGCAGGAAAATGAAGAACTTGAAAATCGTCCCGGGGACTCTCTCCAAAGTCGGTGAAACTAAGAGCTGTGAGTTTTTAGACGAGACTGAACATGTTACAACCGCTCGTTGCTCAAAATCAGTCGAATGCTTGGAAGGTAATGACGGATTCGACGATTTTGACGCTGATTTATCATTAGAGTTTAAACGATGATTCGATTTCCTCACTTGCATTGCCGCAGGAGATAGTCGAGTTGATATTGGCGGAGCGAGCATATTAATAAGATTCGTCTAAAAAGCGAGATGAGCGAGAGTGATTATATGCCGATGTCGCCGATCTGTCCCCCTCCGCCGATAGAGCATCATTATATAGCTATGTCGCCGAGTACTAACCTTGCTTGAGCACTTTGACAACCCTGAATCACATTGACTGAAGCGTTTATTTAACGTTTATCTTTAGATATGGAATTTCTGAGTTTCTGCCATCATATTATGTATAAAGAACATCGTAATTTCCTTGTTTCTTGTGTTAAAATCTGGCAAAAAAGAGTACAAATTAAAAAGACTCAACATTAAAATGTGTTCCCACTATTATTAAATTAATTTAAGAGAGATTAGTATTTACTTTCTACTCGTTTTTGCCAGTTTGTAAAAATGACAGTCTAGTTTTTTAACGAGCCCCAATCACAGACACAAAACACACATGGAGATTGCGAATTTAATTTTCAGTTGACACTTTGAATATTTTTATAATTTAAAAAGTGTTCGTGGTTGGCAGATTAAGGTTTAGTGATTCAGGGCTTGAATGCAGCTAGTGTTGCTAGCTCAGGTACGTGATATTTTTATCGTTTTTACGGTTTAGGATTACGGGGTGGAAGTATTAGTTTGATCTCATTTGTAAGAGTCAAAGAGTGTTGGTATTTAATCTGACGGCACATTCTACGGCCCTAACACATCCTGTGTTTGACAGCAACTCACAGCTATTGGTCTCTTTTTGAATGTTATGATTAAAAAGAGACGGGTAGCTGCTACAAGACCGCGAGTAGTCAAAGGCAAGATGTGCTAGGACCGCTGCTCAAAGGCAAACCCAAACCCCTCGTATGCGGTACCAATTTTGATTATCAAAGATGTATCTTGTATTCTTTGCATAAGCGTCGGATGTTGGAACCGTATTTAGCGTACAAGGGGTTAACAAATTACTTCTGGGTTTACTTTTGGTCACTTATATGTGTCTCGTTTATATGACTGTTCGAGCAGCTAGTTGAGTTACTTAGTGTAAACGCGGCCTATTTGGCTTAAAATATTAATCTTAAAGTAAGCTTTTTGCACTGTAGTTAAGATTTCCTTACTACTTTAGGTCCAAATGACGAGGGTATAAAGTCATGGTCACACGATTGATCTGAACTGAATTTACCACGGAAGTGTTATTTGTGTAACTAGAATATTTGTTCAATAAAACTGCTATTGGCTAATAAACTGTCAATATATTTCTGCTTATTATGTAAACGTATTTAGAACAATCTAAAGACTTTATGCTTAGACGTAGATTTTCTCTAGTAAAATGCGCCCTTAGTAAGTTATATCAAATGGAAAGTGTGTTAAATGTGTCGGGTAGTTCGACAAAACTATCGTTTTACTATGTCAAAGTTAAAATTGTAAGGAGCGACTGTAAACTACTGAAACTATAAGATCTATACTGAAAATTAGAAATAGTAGCAAAATTTACATTTAAATTAGTTATGAAGTGCAGTGAATCTACCTAATTTGGCATTGAGACAAAAAATTAGAGTTTTTGAAGTAGATAAACTAAAGTGAAATATAAATGATGTAAGTTGTGCGAAAGCGAGCAGTTGTCAAAAAGTTTGTACACAGTTAAAACAGATTGACAAATGACTGTTTAATTTTTCTATTTTGCTATCGATTTTTTGTATTATTATCAATATAGAAACCTTAATCATTAAAAAAGTTGGTAACTGAATAGGAAATCTATAACTCACGCATATAATTGGGCTAATAATTGTGTACATACGTTTTGAGAACAAGGATGTGTCTCTAATGCCAATCCAATCAAAGCAAGTTGAACTTTAAATAGTTCCGCGTAAATTCAACTACATTAGCGAAGCTTACGTCTGGAGCCGGCGCTGGCACAACTTTCCGTTGTCGTGTATAGCCATCAATAGCCCTCCAAAGGTTTAGAAAGGACGACACTACGAACAAATAAAACATGGAAGCCACACGCCATACTAAATTGCCTTTCAAAAACGGTCCTGGATTTTAGTTGACAAGTGTCACCCCCTGTTCAATGCATCACGGTAATGAATTTGAATGTCAACCTATAAAAACTTAAACCACCTTTTAAAAATAGTTTTGATTGGTCCATCAAAGTTTTGATTGGCTATATTCTATAAACATTTGTCAAAGGCGCTGCGCCGAAATATGCGCGGTGTTACAAAAGCGCTCTGTCCTGCCCATCTTGGCACAATTGAACAATTGGTTTTGGGGGCATGTTTGAGCTGGCGTTAGACGTCCATGTTATATATGGTCGCAGGGACGACATCAATAAAGCGGTGGTCACTGACAGTGCGACGAGGACGTAGTGTGATCTCGCACTTTTTATATTGTCAGCATTTCAGCAAACAGTACAGAACACATCAAGTTTTCGTCGCTCTGAGCAACAATTCATGGCCTAAAGCCCTAAAAACCCAAGTCCATAATGTAACAGGAATAGTAGTGATTGCTTAGACATTTTATGTCCTATTTTTACTGACTAACTTCCTTGTAAAGATAATCCCAATCTGTTCGTCACGAGATTCGAAACCCTTGTAAAGGTTTTTTGAAATAATTGACCTGTCTGGAATATTCTTAATATTCTATAGATCTCCGTTTTTGCAGAAGACTAATTAATTTCAAAAACTATGAGATTTCAACTCCATATGCAGACCTTTCGAAATATGGCTTCTATCTACCTACATGACAATATTTCCATCTTCGCCATTTAGCTTGGCAGTTCTCCTGTTTGTTTCTTCCTCGCATCTACACTATGGAATGTTTGTCGCGCCGGCCTTTTTATCTTCAAGAAAAAGCTCTCCCTTATGAAAGACGTTGCAAGAACTCTGCGTATCCAAGACACCAATCGCTGACGCTCAGAAGTATATCACAGTATTGTCCCTGTCACTCTTTCCAACCGACTTAAAAAAGGTGGAAGTTTTGAATTTGACTATGTTTTTTTCCTCAGAATTTTGATGCTTACCGATTG